>JAODAL010027995.1:0-54036 GCA_025379985.1 Phyllomedusa bahiana | reverse complement strand
ATAACTACAGGGAATGTTTTAGGTACTTATTTTGGCATTCTGTGCATTGTTGATGGGAATTCAGTTACAAAATGGAATGAGTACAGAACAAAAAAGAAGCAAAAAAGCAAATGCTGCAAAAAATGGCTTGTATTGAACTTCTTTCAGTATGAAGACGTGAATCGTATGTTCAAATTACAGAAAGTAAAAACACATGTCCTTCTGGAGGACCTCCCCTGTTACCGGTGGAACAAATTACATCCAACTCAGCTTTTCACCGTGGTTTAAAGAAAGCAAGTTGATAAATGTTCAAATTTGTTCATGAACAAAAAACACAGGTGATAAAGAAAGGTTTGCTGATCTAATCTATCCAGGTGTCCAGATTTGGAAAGCTGTGGAAATCCTTATGGTTGCGACATTGGCTGGAAAAATTCACATGACCCTCGTTTTACCATAGAACAGCCCTTCCTGTTCGCCTCGTGTCTCTCATGCGTCTTCAGAGCAGCTAGGCGTGCGCTCTGCCTCTGTCCAAACAGCTCAGCGAAATTATTATATTTCTTCACCGAGATAATGCTCTACAGTGTAGCTGTGATCCTTTACAACTTAGTTAGGAATTAGAGATTGGAAGATTTTATGTCGTTAGGTAGAGAATTTTAAAAGGAGTATTCTACCGCTGTAAAGTCACGGGGTGCGCGGAGGGGGGCCCCCACGGTCGAATTAAGACAAGCTCTATAAAGATACTGGATAAAGTTCACCAAAGCTTAGTGGTAGATATGCACTGCACAATACCTTGTATTATAACCGTTTTTATTGAAATATTTCCTGGATATTGGGCAGGCCACCCTCCAAAAACAAAAAAGCCCCTGGATATTATCTTAGGATACAATTTTTCTGGTAACGGCAGGGGTCTCTTTGTTTAGGTGCAAAACTACTTTTATTTATCAGTATACATTTCAGATAGGTGTTCTTTTTCAATTTTGCCCCATTCCAAGTTTGTTGATATATCACTTGCAGTTAAATTTAGAATCCAGCAATTTTGTAGTCAGCACAGGTTGCTAGGTGCCAAAAAATACTTGTATATCCGAATAAACTTCAGATACGTGTTTTTTGACTTGGCGCACTACAGCTTTGGTTCATTGAGGCACCTTGCACTTAAATGTGAATTCGAGCAATTTTGTAGTACCACAGGTGAATTGAAGGTGCCAAAAATACCTTGTATTATCGAATACATTTCAGATAAGTGTTTTTTCACTTTGGCGCAGGCCGACAGCTTTGTTGATAGATCTTACTTTGAGTTAAATTTGAATTACAGCAATTGTGTAGGCGCCACAGGTGATTTGATAGGTGCCAAATAATACCTTTTATTATCCGAATACATTACAGATAGGTGTTTTTTTGCACTTTTGCCCAGTCCAGTTTGTTAAGTAGAGCACCTTGCAGTTAAAATTTGAATCCAGCAATTTTTGGTAGTTACTCAGTTGTGAATTGATAGGTGCCAAAAAATACCTTTTATTATGGAATACATTCCAGATACGTGTTTTTTTGAACTTTGGCGCACTACAGCTTTGTTCATTGAGGCCACCTGCCTTGCACTTAAATGTGAATACAGCAATTTTGTAGTCACCACAGGTGAATAAAAGGTGCCAAAAAGACTTTGTATTCCTGGAATACATTTCAGATACGTGTTTTTTTACTTTGGCGCAGGGCCAGCTTTGGTTGGATAGATCTACTTTGGGCAGTTAAATTTGAATCCAGCAATTTTGTAGTCCGGCAAAGGTGAATTGATAGGTGCCAAAAATTACCTTTTATTATCCGAATACATTACGATACGTGTTTTTGCATTTTTGCCCAGTCCATGATTTGTTGATAGAGCCACCTTGCAGTTAAAATGTGAATCCAGCAATTGGGTAGTTACACAGGTGAATGATAGTGCCAAAAAATACCTTTATTATCTGAATACCTACTGAGAGTGTGTTTTGATGGTTGGGCACACACGCTTTGTTCAGTGAGGGCACTTGCCTTAAATGTGATACAGCATTTTGTGTCACCACAGGTGAATTGAAAAGGTGCCAAAAATACCTTGTATTATCGAATAAATTTCAGATATGTGTTTTTTTCTTTGCGCACTACAGCTTTGTTCATTGAGGCACCTTGCACTTAAATGTGAATACAGCAATTTTGTAGTCACCACTGGTGATGGAAAGTGCAGAACTACCCTTTATTATCTGAATTACATTACAGTCGTGTTTTTGCACTTTTGCCAGTCAGCTTTGCTATAGAGCCACCTTGCAATTAAATTTGAATCCAGCAATTGTGTAGTTACTAAGGTGAATTGATAGGTGCAAAAAATCTTTTTATTATCCGTATCATTAAGATACGTGTTTTTGACTTTGGCGCACTATAGCTTTGTTCATTGAGGCACCTTGCACTTAATTGTGGGAATACAGCAATTTGTTAGTCCACAAGGTGAATTGAAAAATAAAAGGGGCCAAAATACCTTGTATTATCCGAATACATATTCAGATACGTGTTTTTTACTTTTGCCAGTCCAGATTTGTTGATAGAGCCACCTGTGCAGTTAAATTAGAATCCATTAATTGTGTAGTTACCCCCAAAAATCTTGGTGAATTGAAAGTGCCAAAATTACCCTTTATTATCCGAATACATTACAGATACGTGTTTTTTGCACTTTTGCCCAGTCCCAGATTTGTTGATAGAGCCACCTTGCAGTTAAATTTGAATCCAGCAATTTTGTAGTTTACCACAGTTGAGAATTGATAGGTGCCAAAAAAAAAAACTTTTATTATCAGAATTACATTACAGGATAGTTGTTTTTTTTTACTTTGGCGCACTACAGCTTTGTTCATTGAGGCAACCTTGCACTCTGAAATGTGATACAGCAAATTTGTAGTCACACAGGTGAATTTGAAGGTGCCAAAAATACCTTGTATTATGAATACATTGCAGATACGTGTTTTTTCACTTTTGCCCAGGCAGTACCAGATTTTTGATAGACTACTTTGTATAGTTAAATTTGATTACAGCAATTTTGTATGAGTCACACAGGTGAATTGATAGGTGCCAAAATACTTTTATTATCCGAAATACATTCAGATTCGTTGGTTTTTTCACGTTGGCGCAGGCCAGCTTTGTTGATAGATTCTACTTTGCAGTTAAATTTGAATCAGGCAATTTTGTTTTGATTTGAGGGATTTAGAAATAGCTGTGATTTGCGTCTTTTAATAAGAGATTTTTCCAAAACTCATTCCCATACCTTCTCAAATTTTATTATTTCTGAACTTGGAGCGAAATTCAGGTGGTAAGCGAGCAAAGAGGGGGGTAGGACATTGACGGTTAGAGGTACGAAGAGTAGGTGCTCCTTCCAGTCGGCTGGCGGACAACACGCATCATGCCAGCGGATCGTCAGTTGCAGGACCGTCAGGTCTGTCCCGCTGGGTCGGGGCCTGAGAATCTCAGTAACGAACTGGTCGCCAATCTGTCTTTCGTGGTTATTGCAACCTGCATCCTGCAGTCTTTACCTCCTGTCCTCCCAGGTCACGGCCACAAATTACAGTCATCAGCATCACAGCATCCGTTCAACATGAAGCAGCCGATATGTTCAAACTCGTGTACCCACCACTGTGATAATCCCATTTTCTGGAAGACCTTTGATGACAAAAGGTGGTTGGGGTTTCTGACGGATGTTAAAAGATCAAGAAGCCACAGAGGATGATTTTCTCTTGCTCTGACGCCAGTTACTGATGCCATCAGAGGAGGAGGAAGGAAGCCGGTCAATCGGCAAAATTCCCGGCGGTCGGGCAACGCCTTGCAGGTCCCTTTTGCTTGTAGCCCGCAGCTCCTGGATACAGATGTCAGGACGAGGAAGTCACTGTGTTGATGAATTGGGGGGAATGGGGGGGATGGGGGGAAACGACATTGCGGATCAACGTGGTCTTTTCACAGAATTTGATTGCGAGCGCTTCATCACTGGACGGAGGAGGAGAAGACGATGGGGTTTAGTATCAATTCGGGTTCCGCCTCAATAAGGGAGGTGGGGCAAGTCGCGAAGTCCGCTGATATTGATTCCGCCAGCCACGGTCTCAGTGCAAACCCGCTCCTCGCTTATCGCGTAAAAAGGGTCCAGGACTCTCAAGCTGGGCCTTCTTTGAGCAAGAATCTGATTCACCCAGCGATGTCATGTATGCCGCCCTTGCCGTAAACGCATAAGTAGCGGCAAGAACCTTAGGGGTTAACCACACCAAACAATGTCTAGTCACCATGAGTCGAATGATGGTTGAAAATGGAGGGCAAACTTGGCCAGAAAAGGCCAGACCGACACCGGGCCTCAAACACTGTCACACCCTCTGTCTCGGCTTCCTCCTCCGCCACCACCAAGCGTTCTATTAGTGCCCATGTCTCTCAGAGTCATGATTAGGGATTCAGGCCCTCCGCTTCAGCCTCCACCGTACGGTCTTATCTCTGTACCCCCCCCCCCCCCCTCGCCCGAGTACCACCCGCACCACAGTGGGACCCATCCTACCCCTTCACTTCCGCCCGTTTGACAACCTGAACGCGTTACTGCGGCCAGTCTAGCAGCCAGCCTTCGGTCTTCCAGGTTTGGGAGCAGAAGAAAACACTCTTTATCCCAACCATCCAAAGCCAAAAGCCTGTATGTTGCCATGCCAGGTTTTTGGCCTGGAAATTTTGCCTTTCCGTCTGGTGGGACACAGATGGGTTCCGCCCACGTCATGGCCCTTGCCTGCCCCAATACCAGATTGCGAGAGGCATATTTCTTTGCCAGAAAAGCCGTCCCTGCCCTGGCAGCACGTGTATCTAAAATTTCAAGCGCGTTGTCTGCAATTCTGATGGCCGGAAACGTCCATCTGGTCCACCTGACACATGGACTAGTAAGCCGGCCAGGCGCTATATCTCTGTGACTGCTCACTGGTGTGAGCTGGGTGGTGTCTCTGGGGGGTGACGGTGGGCTCTCAGGTCGGCGCAACGCTCTTCCTAACCGCAGGGATGGTGCAGGGTTCTTTTCACCCAAGGTCCTCTGGTGGCATCAACGTGCCCAGAGAAACCAGGCCCGTGTTGAAGTAAATCAGTCTTGGAGACCGTCCACACACAGGTCAGGAGCTGTGGATGGCTCTCCGCAACGAGAACCGAGCGGTGGCTGGGTGTCCTAGAACCTTGTGCCAGGCAGGTGGGGTGCGATAATGGGTGAAATCTGCTGGCCGCCTGTAGATCTGTAGGCTGGAGCAAGCCTGGCCTGGCACATGTCTGTACCTTGTCGTTCAGGAAATTTCTTAAGAGCTACCGGCGTCTGGACTGCTGCTGAGGTAAGGCTCGAAGTCATAAGTTCGCACTTCCGCCGTTCCGCACCCTGCTTCGTCCGCCTGGCTGTGTTGCTGCATCAGCTCGGCCTCCCCGGTTCAAACCGTCTCATTGTCTGTGAGTGGCAACACGCCTGGATTCTCCCTACCCTCCACGATGCTCCAGCGATTGTGGCAGCTGCGCAATGCCATTACGCATAGTACGAAGTGGACACATGGTGGACCAGCAGCGTGTGGACCTAGGGGTGTTGAGTCACCGAGAGTGGGGGTAGGTGAAAGAGCTCTGCACCTCCTTGCCATTTTGAGAACCCCACCAAATGGTCAGGGGGGAAAATCCCTTGTCACATGGGGATTGGGTGACTTGTTCGGGAACGATGTTGGACACTCTAAAACAACGTTCCCCCGGACGGAGGAGGAGACGGACACGATGGGGACACGGAGCCTTTCTCTCCGCAAATCCACAAGGGCCCGCTTTTCCCAAAATTTTATGGGTCTTATTTAGGCAGGGTTTGGGGGGTCGGTAGGCAAGGTGGGCATCGCTCTGGGTGCATCATTCAGGCAAGTCTTTTTTGTGAAGCGTGCGGGAGGAAGGGAGGAGGAGGTTTTCTAGCACCGAGTTACCGACGCCCCTCCCTTGGAAAGGGGTTGGCGCGAATTTGGGGGCGGGGGAAAGGAAGTGGGGAGATCATTTGTAGTGCCCCCACCCCGGGCTTGGGAAACAAGGCTCATCTCTCACATGGTGCTTGGATGCCCCCATTTCTTCCAACTTTGATCCTGATTAAGGCCAAAAATGAACAACAGTTCTGGGGACACCCTCCGGGTCCCCGGTACAAAAAAAAATCGCCTTTTTCCACCCACCAAAAGAGAGTAAAAGCAGAAAGGGGAGCCCTTGCTGATTGTCAATGGAGACATTGTTGGTCTGCTCCGTTCCCCAAATGTCACTGGGAAAAACATCAGCGACGTACGCATAGAGTGCCAAGGGCCGTGGGGCAGCAGCACAGCAGGAAGGGGGCAGAAGCCAAATGGGTGCCCTTTGGAAATTTTTATTTACCCCCTCCCAACGCAATGCAAGAGGGGCCCCATCCAGACACGAGACCAGCTTTAAAATCATGGGCACACTTCTGCGTCTCAACACGATTTTTTGTATGTGTTCGGACCAAAAGCTTTTTTGGGGATCCAAATGGACGAATGGCCCGAGCTCGCTGCCACGCATAGAGGTGTTGTCCGCCAAAAGCCGCTCATATTGGCGGACCTTCAACCGCGGGGAGCAAAGACAAAACATCCGGGGTTTCCCAAGAAATTTGGTGTTTGACTTCATCAAGATGAAAACAGGCTGGATTCTGTGATGTTTTGGCCCCAATTGCCGGGGTCACCGATTAGTTGTTGTCTACTTTACATTTCCCCTTTTAAAAAGAAAAAGGCCCCTTAAAAAAATTTTTTTAAATGATCATTTCTTACTGCAAATTTTTATTCTCTTTTCCCCCCGTTATTTTTTGATTTTGCTGTGGGGAACTGAAAAGACAGCAAGGTTTCATGACAAAACCGTATTCCTTTCTCACTTTATCTTTGAAGTTTCGCTTGTCAATGGGTTTTTAGGCATGTTTTCTGTGAATCCTTAATTTTGGTTTTGGAAAAAAATGTGGCTTTTAAGTGGCATTTTCCCCTCACAATTTTAAAAAGGGCTGGGGAAATCATATTTAAATTTTTTGGGGTCTTTTCTGTGAGTACAGCAAAAATCATGGTCCTTTGGAAAAGAAAAGGGCTTTAAGTGGCAATTTGTCCCTCACAATTTTTAAAATGGGTGAAAGTTATTTTTAATTTTTTGGGGGCATTTGCTGTGAGTACAGCAATAATCAGGTTTTGGAAAAAAAATGTGGCTTTAAGTGGCATTTCTCCCTCACAATTTTTTAAAATGGGGGAGAAGTCATTTTTGTAAATTTTTTTGGGGGATGTGCTTTGAAAAAAGCAAAATTTTTAGGTCCTATTTTAAAAAAATGTGTTTTCAAAGCATTTGTTTTCCAATTATCCAAAGTGGCTAAGGGTCATGCTTTGAATTTTGGGGGCATTTTGCTGGACATGCAGCTAAATCAGGCCTATTTAAAAAAATGTTGTTTTAAAAGCGTTTGTATTAAAAATTTTCAAAGTGGCTCAAGGGTGATGGGGCGTCGAAACGGAAATAGGGAGGAAATGTTAAGGAAAATATTGCAAATGTTGTTTTTGCAAGACTTTAACATAGCTTCAATTGTATTGAGAATCCATTTAATACAATTAAAAAAGAGAAACAAAGACATGGTGGGATTCCAGCTATTTTAAAAATGTGTTTTCTAGAATTAAACTACTAAAAAACTTGCATGTACAAAATAGCTGGTAAAAAAATTCCTCTGAATTGTACAAGGGAGGTACACGGAAAACTTGACCAGATGTAGGTTATTCAGAGGACATGGAGTTGGAGCACGGACAGAGAACAAAGTACAGAGACAATTTCTCCAGCACGTTGAGTAAAATGAGAAAAAGTATGCAAGAAAAAGGGCACTGGGTGGAAAGGAGCGTTAACACTAGTATTTCCAAGTGAAGCTCAATTGGTCCGCACTCATACGGAGGGCAAGTCGCTACCAGGACATGGACAGTATATGGACAGTGAAACTTAAATTGGGTTTGAAAGTTCTCTTTGTCCGGCACTTTTTTATCTGGGGGTCATGCAGGTTTGGGGCTCATGCTGTGGCCCAGGACAGGTATAGTCAATGTCCAATGAAATAAAATGGTGGTTCAAAGACTCCTTTTTCTGGCACTTTTTAATCTGGGGGTCATGCAGGTTTGGGGCTCATGCTGTGGCCCAGGACAGGTATAGTCAATGTCAGTGAAACTTAAAAAGGTGGTTGAAAGTCCTTTTTCCGGCACTTTTTAATCTGGGGTCATGCAGGTTTGTGGCTCATGCTGTGGCCCAGGACAGGTATAGTCAATTTCCAGTGAACCTAAAATGGTTGTTTAAAGACTTCCTTTTCCGGCACTTTTTAATCTGGGGGTCATGCAGGTTTGGGGCTCATGCTGTGGTACAGGACAGGTATAGTCAATGTCCAGTGAAACTAAAATGGTGGTTGAAAGACTCCTTTTCGGCACTTTTTAATCTGGGGTCATGCAGGTTTTAGGGTCTTGCTGTGGCCCAGGACAGGTATGTCAATGTCCAGTAAAATTAAATGGTGGTTGAAAGACTCCATTTTTGAGTCACTTTTTAAATCTGGGGTGTCTTGCAGGTTTGGGGCTCATGCTGCGTCCAGGACAGGTATATTTCAATGTTCAGTTCAAGTAAAATGATGGTTCAAATCATACTGCCTTTTGCACTTTTTATTTGTTGGTCATGCAGGTTTAAGAGTCATGCTGTGATGCAAGACAGGGATAGGAATGGTGTGTGATTTTTTTTTCTGTGGCTTTTATAACCTAAGTGTGTTGCCTAAGATGTAGCACGTATCCATTTGACTGTTGTGGATGTAATTCCGCTTCTCCAGCCCTGTTTGGGTGTAAGAATGAAGGTGTTGTTGCTCTCCCATAGACTTTAATGGTATCGATCATAATTTTACCATCGACTATCGAATATCTTGTCGATGATGGTGGGACTATCGAATATCGACCGATGTCAATGGCCAACGTAATCGTCAACACAGTCTGCCCTTTAAACCTTGCCCCCCGACTCTGAGTTTGCCTTACGATTTTGTACCTCGCTACACCTTGGCTGCCACAGCAAGCTAGTCACGACAGGGGTAGCAACCTGGTAGACTCCCGCCTCAGAATGTACATCCCGCTTTGTGGTGGGCTCTGGTGAAAACTGGGACCTATTTAGACCCTGCTTCCTGCCGTGGCTATTGCCACGCTTGCGGTGGTCCAGTGAATCCGCTACTACTGTCCGTGACAACATGAAGCAGTGGAATGACGTTATTCATCCTGTAGTCCTGGTAACTGACAAATAACGCATGTCCGCATGAAAGGTACTGAGCAAACAGCTGGTTTCATGAATGAGCTGCCACTGGCTGACATTAAAATTACGCAGGGGTATACTCCTGTCCACTTGAATCATCAATAAGTCATTAATTTCCTTTCTCTCTTCATGGAGTCATTCCAACATATGGAGGCTGGAATTCCAATGTTTGGAAATGTCACATATCAGCCTATGTTGGGGGAGGCGGGTCTGCCGCTGCAGCTTAAGGAGGGTGTACTCGGCGGTGTAAGAACAGCTGAAGTGTATGCAAAATTTTCATCGTCTGTCACAATGGTTCTAATTTTCAGTTGTCGCGGAGACAGCCACAAATCGATGACAACTTGCATGACCCGGAGCATTTCCTCCCGTGTGTGACTTCGTTCACCCAGGGGAATACTCCTGTCCACTTGAATCATCAAAAATCATTAATGGCCTTTCTCTGTTCATCAATTTCCCCCCTGTTTCAAATAATTTTCCCCCTGTTTAAAAATATTTATTCCTGTTCATCAATTTCTACCTGTTTAATAATTTCCCCCTGTTAATATTTTTATTCCTGTTCATCAATTTCTCCCTGTTCATCAGTTCCTGTCTGCCCATGTACCCGACCTTTCTGCTACGTTACCTGCCCTGACCTGTTGGCCTGACCTTTGACTACGAGTTTTGTCTTACGATTCGGTACTTGGCTGCGCCTCGGCTGCCACCGCAAGCTAGTCGCGCCAGGGATAGCGACCTGGTAGGACCCCCGCCGCAGAAAGTCCATCCTGCCTTGCGGCGGGCTCTGGTAAAACCCAGGACCTACTTAGACCCCGCTCCCTAGCGTGGCCGCTGCCACCACTTGCGGTGGTCCAGAGGAGCCACTACCGGTGTTGTTACAATGGCAGAAGTGAATGCCAAGTTTCCTGGCCAGTTCTTTGAATGGTGCAGAGTCCACCACTTGAAAAGGGAGGGACTGCAGTACCACAAACTTTGACAGCAGCACGGTCAGCTTCTTCACTTAGGGATGGCTAGATGCATACTGCTCGGTGAATGACTGCTGGCACCATGAGTGCCGAGGAGCAGGAGTATCTGGACCAGTAGATGATGGAAAAGACAGGGAGTTGTCTTCGGCAGAGGTGGTGAAGCCTTGACTGCCTGAAATGGGAGGCGTGCCACTGGGTGCTGCAGCTGTTGGAACAGGATGGACCACCACATCTGAAACACATATGGTGACACTGCATGATGTGGCCATGGTGCCAACGTTAGGTCCCTGGTAACACTTTACTTTCTGCACACAGATTCTACATATAGTTATGTTCAACCCTCCTTTGGTGCCTCGTCAAAAAACTTTCACACCGCCGAGTAGGTGATTTTGCCACCAAAGCTCCGCACTGACTGACTGTTTCCACCGCTGACCCAGTGAGCCCCTGTGCCGCTACTTTCTGGGACCTGCAAAGTGGGTGGTCTAAATCGTGGCCGTTTGGCTCCCAACCTCGCACTGCTGCCTCCCTGCTGACTCCCAGCCACACTACCGACTTGGGCTGCCACACTGCCTGACACGCAAGCTGCCGCTCTCTTCTCCCAATGATAATGACGAAGCCCTTTTACACTGTTGTTCTGGGTCAGCTGATAGCATCACATGACTTTCAAAACCACCAGTATGCTGATGACACCCAACTTTACATCTCCGGCCCAGACATTAACTCTCTACTGTCCAAGATCCCAGATTGTCTGTTGTCCAAATCCTCCTTCTTCTCCTCCCGTCTCCTAAAACTTAATGTAGGCGACCGCGTAGGGTGCCATTTCATCCCAGGGAGAAAA
Source organism: Phyllomedusa bahiana (assembly GCA_025379985.1). NCBI lineage: Eukaryota > Metazoa > Chordata > Amphibia > Anura > Hylidae > Phyllomedusa > Phyllomedusa bahiana. The sequence goes on along the minus strand of JAODAL010027995.1, from coordinate 42,957 downwards.
GGGGGCACAAGGAGGCATGGTGGGCTGAATATTTCATTTGGGGGGCATTTTATGCCTTGTTTAACTAGGGCACCAGAATACCTTGTCCCAGCCTTGCTTGCTTCACCCGGCTCCCAAGTGCGATCGGCTACATCGATTTGTGTTTGCCTGTCACCGCCGTCCTCCTCAACGGTGTCGCTGTAAAAAGCCTTACCGCTCTTAACATAACCCTGCATTGCAACTCTCCTCATCACTATTTGCCTGCTTCTGCAAGAAGCAGCAGATTTCTTCCCCACCTCTTTGTTGCCCATTGTCCTCAAATAGTTGGTCCTCACTGTATAGTGGCGCAGGGGCCACAGCACATAGTAGTTCTCTGGCTGTGGGAAGCGAACGGGACAGAGGTGGGTTGATGACAGGTGAGAGCCCCTCACCTGCTCCCGGGCCATGCCAACTAGGGGTTGTGTGTGTCAAACCCAACGACTCTTGGCTGGGGTTGTCAGATGTCATCTGGGAGAAAGTGTATGACCTAGTGTGTGGTCAACACATGGACGGTAGATGACACCGGATGCTGTGGCCTCGCACGGTGACTCCTGCTGTGACGTCATCTTACTGTACTGCGATCTGTGGCGGCTCTGGTAACCTACTACTGTGTTCTTTAATGCTATTGTAGGATCTTAGCCCTCAGCTTGTTTTTTTCCAGCTGGCGCTGACATGACTTTATCAGGCTGCATCCCGCTTCAGTTTTTTGGTCAGTTTTGCCCCCGTAAGTGCCCAGGGAATTGAAGGGTGAAGCGATTCTAATAGCGGCGGCAGTCATGTGCGTGTCATACTAAAACACAGCATTGTATGAAGACCAAACCAAGCTCCCTCTGCATATTTAAGCATGGCACAACATTCTACAGCACCCTACAGGCTCTGTGCAGCCTGGAAATAGCTGTTTTTTTAACATAATTCATCCCAAAATAATTCGGACTGAAATGAATTTTGTCGGAAAATTCGGCAAAGTCGGCGAACCAAATTTTTGAGAAATTCGCTCATCTCTACTCGACAGTTTTCATAGATGTGGCCCTTAGTGTCCAAGCTGCAAGAGCCTTAATAATCTTAATAATTCTGTGTGAGTTACAGGACATGTTCCTACTTCTCTGTGCAGACTTGCTAACAGTGTGTCTATCGAAGTACAAGTTAACACGTGCATCAGGTGCGCATGTATCAGGTGGGGTACGATTGTATTTATTGCACTCTGCTAGTTATTTTTCACATAATTATTATGGTTTATTTGCAGTCTGCAAGTTACTTTTCATGTATTTATTATGGCTTATTGCATTATGCTTGTTACCTTCCTATCTCACCTGACACGTTTTCTTCGTTGGTTGTAATTTTAGTGCATTTATTTATTTACGTGTTCCTTTTTTCAGTATTTAATAAAATGTTTTTTTTCTATTTTTTTATTCAAGTTTATTGTTTTGTTGTATATGTAGTTTGTAGATGGTTTGTGTATTTGTATTTAACCCTTTAATGCACCTTGACGTTACTGTAGGTCATGGTTCAGTGCCTGTTAATGCACCATGATGTGCAGGAACTTCATGAATGCTTTCTGTCACCCTGTGCAGAGACAGGGTGAGAGCTCCCTGGTAATTGCTGTTTATGACAGCTAGCCACACTGCCAACACAGCACGGGATCAATCAAGGAGGCCCCTGCCTCTTATCACCTCTGCTCCATGTGAGGAGATCAGATTACTGTGCTGGGTCCTAGTGCCCTGTGCTACGAGAGGCTGTCACAGCCTGAAATGCTTCATTAACCCAGCCACTGCCTAATAATTTCACTGCCCCCGTGATCTATTATTATTAATATGTATATATATATATATATATATATATATATATATATATATAATCTTTCTGCAAAATACCTAGATGGTTGATAAACTTCCTAAATTATGTTTTGACTACCTTGAGGGGTGTAGTTTCTGAAATGGAGTCATTTATGGGGGTTTCTAACATATAAGCCCCTTTAGAACCATGTCAGAAGTTGTCTGGTTCCCCCAAAAAATCTGTTCTGCATATTTTCTTGAAAATGTTAAAATTTGCTACTAAATTTCAAAGCCCCCAAATGTCTTAAAAAAATAAAAGGATGTTTAAAAAATATGCCAACACAAAGTAGGTATATAGTAGATGTTCATTATTTACTCTGTTTGGTGTGACAATGTTTCTTGCACACAGAAATTTTGAAACTTTGAAAATGGCAAATTTTTCAAGATTTTCACAACATTTTGATATTTTTCACACATAAACAAAAATGTTATCGACCAAAATTAATTGTTAACTTAAAGCACAATGTGTCACGAGAAAACAATCTCTGAATCACATGGATAGGTAAAAGTATTGAAACGCTATTCACAGATAAAGTGGCACATGTCAGACTTGAAAAAAAAGGGCTCGGTCCTTAAGTCCAAAACAGGCTTAGACCTTAAAGGGTTAATATACTGTATATAACTTTATTTGTAGCCTATTTTTGTGGTGTATTTTTTCTTCAAGCCCCATTCTACTTTAGCTATACTATGCATTGTCCACACAGGAGCTTCTACCAAAATCATTGAGAAGTAGGGACCAACATCACAGTATACAGCTTCTGTGCAGGAGAGCATTAGGTCTGTAAAGTACTTTCCTGTTTATCAGCCAGCATAATCTTATCAACAGACCAAACTGCTGTTGAGATGAAAATCAGGTTCAATACCACCCTGATTTAGTTACATCACATATTCTCTTCACTGGAACTTTTCTATTTACTCTCCACCAGTCTGACAACTCTCACAGTCAGGACCCTGACAAGCCATTTTGGCTTCTCAGGCAAATAGGACAATAGCTCCCTCTCTCACCCCTGAGAAAAATGTAAATCCCTTGTCCTGACCTGACATATGGCACCTTCAGCTGCCGTGAAATGTGAAAACAAAAAACACAGTTACATCATCTTTGTTATTTTTTTGTGGACTAAAGTATAGTTTTCATTGGTACTATCTGAAAATACCTGTTACTTTTTTTCATAACTTTTTATTCCAATTTTTGCAGAGGTAAAACCTCAAAAAAAACTGTTCAATTCTGGTGCTGGGTATATTTTTGGGACAATCACCATGTGGAATATGGAAGGTTGTAAATGAATAGATCAGACTTTTACAGACACGGTGATACCAATAATGTTAAAAAAAAATAGCATATTTTCTTTTTCATTTGTAAAATGGGGAAAAGAGAATTGTCTTACACTGTATTTTTATTGTTTGACCTTGTTTGATTTAATTTCCACAGGTACTCTAGTGTGTAATAGGGACTTTTACCCTATTATGTTTCATTCTCCATTAAATCTATGAGGGAGAGTCTGCGCACATTCCATTTAGGTGGAAGAAGCTGAAGATGCAAAAGATTTACTTAGAAAATGTGATAGACTAATCACCAATATTGAGAGATATGGACACGACAGGTTTATTTAAAATCCTTTTTCTACAAAATGTTCTGCATATTGTGATGAATATATGAAATGCCAGAATATAAGGATATAATGGCTAAATAAAGAAAATAAAAATTACAAAAAATGGTGGTGCAAATAGTGAAAAGTTTGTATTACAGATTTAATGAAGAGTGTCTTCAACTGCACAGTATATCAATGTACAGTACTATACTAATGTATTGCAGAATAGTGTGCTATTACAGCTCTCTAATCACACCCTGTCTCAGGCAAAGTGTAATAGGGGCAGTAAAATGGCAGACCTTCATTATGTTTCTGGCAGCCTTTACTGCCAGTTGTCACCATACAATTTCATTGCCCTGCATCTAAGTGGTTAGAACGGGATTGGAGTTATCTCCAGTCCCAGCCACTGAAATGCAGGTGCCAGCTGTAACTATCATCTGGCACCTGCCCTGTGTGGAGCGGACTCAGCTTCTGCGCTCACTTCATACTTGTGCTTTCTTAATGATAGACAGAGGTAGATGCACTAAGCTGTCACCCACCTCTGCCTACATGTTGTCCAAGCCCTGCTTACACGTACACCCTGTCGGGAAGAAAACAGCCCCCCATGCAACTCTCGGCTATTAACCCCACAAACGATCCCCTTCCCACATCCCAAATAATCCTACACCACCAATACAAACACTCACTGTTTTTTAATAATTTAAAATCCTACTGTGTTCCCCCCATGAATGCAATTTTTTTGATGCTTATAAGGGTTTTTTTTATAGCTTTTTATGAGTTTTTTTTTTTTTTGGGGTTTAAATGTCTAAGGAAGTAAACCACTTGACAGACCCTATAAGAAATATCCATGTCCTACAGGAACTTGCAATTTGTTTTAGTAATTCATTTAATAAAAGGGCTTTTGTCTTCGAAGGATCATTTTAAAAATATTCTATGAATAGACTTTGCCCCCATACCCCTTCCCCCAGCCATTTTGGGGCCCCCCTCGACAAGGGGCCCCCTGTTTTAAAACGGCATATTCACTGTACTTGAAAACTTTTTGCACTTTTACCTATCAATGTGATTCAAAAATTTTGGTAAAAAATTCTTTGTTTTTTGTGAAAAATATCAAAAAAATCGTAAAAAAAAAAAACCCTTTTTCAATTTAAAATTTTTTTGTGTGTGAGACAGAATTAATCCTCAAAATAGTTTATAACAAAACATAAACCCATTTTCTACTGTATTTTGCATCTTTTTTTAAAACCCTTTTTTTATTTACCTTGGGGGCTTAAAAATTTGTAGAAATTTTTAAAAATTTCAAGAAAATTTGCAAAATACTTTTTGAGGCCCATCCTTTTCAAACGTGATTTTTATTGCCTTAAGTTAATACCCCCATAAATGATTTAATTTTAAAGAAACTACCTTTTTAAAAGTTTTCAAAACACAAAAAGGGGAGTTTTTAAACCCTTTTTGGTTTTCACGGGAATTAAAGCAAAGTGGATGAAATTTTCAAAATTTCATTTTTTTTGCAGATTTTAAATTTTTTATCCATTATTCAAAAGAAAACGGTGGGTTTTATCGGGGAAATTCAACTTAATTTTGATTCCCCCCAAACGTGCTATTTTCAAATATCCCATATTGGGCCTATGCTGATTTGCTAAACCACAACCCCAAAAAAGGGGGAAAAAACCTACGATCGGGGGTCTCTTTTTTTCATTACATTTTTTTTTTAGGCCCATTTCGGGTTTTTGCAATGCCCTAAGGGTTTAAAATTTTAAAATAAACACCCCCAAAAAAACAAATTAAAACTACACCTTTTTAAAGGAAAAACCCAGGGGTGCAGTGAGTATATAGCCCCCACGGGGTATTCCAATTTTTTTTTTTTAGTGTTAACTGTAAAAAAAAATTTTTTTTTTTTTTTTCCAACAAACCAATTTTAGCTAAAATGTTTTAATTTTTAAAAGGGAACCTAAAAAAAAGCCCCAAAATTTTGTCACCAATTCTTCCAAGTTCGGCAATACCCTAACCCGGGAAACCGTTCCCCCGGGGGGGCAGGGGGGACCTATTTGGCTTTGGCCAGATTTTGGTGGCCCGTCGCTTTTCAAAGCCCCCAAATACCAAACAGGGGAAACCTTTCAGATCACCCCCATTTTGGGTTTAAACCCTCGGGTTATCTAGGGGGGGCCCCCAAAGATTGGGCGCACAGGTTTCCAATTTTTTTCAGTATTGGGGTATGAAAATGGGGGGAAAAATACATTTCGCCCTTGTTTTTTGGGGTTCATTTTACACTGTTCCCGTACGGAAAAAAAACAGGGAAATTTACTAGTGGCGGTACAATTACAATGTATAAAATTTTTTAAATTTTTTTATGTTTTATTTCTTTACACAATAAAAAGTCATAAAAAATTGCGTTTTTATTTTTCCTATTCTACAACCCTAAACTTTTTTTATTTTTTTAAACGGAGAGATTGGGGCTTGTTTTTTGTGGATATTTTACATTTTTTTTTTTTAAACCCTTAGGGGGGTTGACTTTTACACTTTTTATTAAGGTTTTTGTGAGGCATTTTGAAAAAAATACAACATTCCGGGATTTTTTTATTTTTTTTTTTACAGAGGTCACCGTCGGTATAAATTAATTCTTGATTTACCACAGGCCGAAAAATTACTTTACCAAATTTATATATTTTTTTCATTTTTACGCTTTTTTTCACAATAAAAAACACCTTTATTCAAAAAGGAAAAACTTTTTGCATCGTCGCATCGAACCATAACTTTTTATTTTTCGGTACGGGGCTGTGTAGGGCTTTTTTTGAGGAAGTTTTTCGTTTTATTGGTTTTAAATTTTTTTGGGGGCAAACTTTTGATCAGTTTTAAATCTGTTTTTTTTGGAAACAGGTGACAAAAAACTGCAACCTAAATTTTTTTTTTATTTTTAAAATGCTCACTGTGCAATCCATACAAATTAGCTTTTCTCTTGGTCATACGATTTCGGCGATAAACCCAAATTTTTAAATTTTTTTTTGGGGAAGCATTTTAAAAAAAAATTTTTATTGTGTAAAACTATTTTTATGCCGCTGTCTGAGAGCCAAATTTTTTTATTTTTCCTATACGAGAGGTAAGGACTTTTTTTTTTGTGGGAGAACTGACTTTTAATTGGTACAAATTTTGTGTTTAAAAATTTTTTGATCACTTTATTTTCCCTTTTTAAAAAAGGCACGGGATGAAAAAAAAATCGAAATTCTTTATTTTTTTTTTTTTTTACAGAAAAACCTAGGGGTTTAAATTTAAATATACACATTTATAACAGGTCGTTACCATGGGGCGATACCAAATAGGGGATTTTATTTATTTTTATCATTTTTGGGCGTTTTGGCCTGAAAAGGGGAAAAGGGGGGTGTACGGTTTTAGTTTTATTTTTTGTTTTTGTTTTTTTCTTTTTTTCCCTTTTTTTTTCTTTATTTTTTTATTTTCACTTTTATTTTTTTTTTCCCCATAGTGATTTAAAATAACACCAATCTTCAATCTTCTAAGGGTTTGTTAAAGCGGGGGGCTAGCACTGGCCCATAAAACTGTCAACACGATGCCCACAATGCATTGGGCTGGGATTCGCAAACGCTCCGGAAGTGTTTTTCAGTTCCCCTGTCTATGGGAGATCGTTTCTGCACTACGGCACAGCGCCCGAGGAGCATCAAGGGGCTCCCTCCTCCTGCCTGCGACTTAGCTCCGCATTTAATTGATCGCGAGTTAAGGGGGTTAAACCCCCGGGCCGGAGCTCACCCCCGGGGTATCGGCATGAAGCCAGCATAATTTACCACTGGTCCCTTTTCGCGATCGTGCGGGGCTCCCCCGCAAGCCCGCACAATCCCGGGACTATCATATTCCCTTGGGGGAAGTCACCCCACTATTTATCATACCCAAGTGGGGAAGGGGAATAGAAATGCATACTGATTATATCTGTATGTTACATGGAATTGCATTTGTATTTTACCTTAGAACTTTTATTTCTATATGCTCACCATTATCCCCTAACCTGTGGTTATTTTGCCCATTTTTTCCCTTGCCATTAGTTAGTTTGACCAGGCAACCACTGTGCTCAAATGACTGTAGATTGACTCGGCACAGTGATTGATTGCATCTATACAAAGCCAGCATGAATGTTGCAATGTGCAGTGTTTTTAATCAGTAAGTGTTTGTCTTTTTTCTGTGAATGCACAATTATTTTAATTACTGTATAGTAAAGATGAAGTGCTTTAAAGATGTTCTGATCTGTTATTAACAAGCTGAATGGTATGTTTTAAGTTACATAAGAGACTATTGGTGATTGGTTTCTATTACTTTTATCGAACCTACACTGTATTTGTTTTGGTCTTTGTTTTAAAACTTATGTGTGACCCTCTCCATTGGAAAATTAGGGCTAGCCCTGGGGTTGAGTCAGCTACTTTATATTCTGGTATCTTATAGTGTTGAATTAATGTTAACACATGCCCTGTCTAACGACTATTTTGTTTAAATGATCTGTAGTTTTTGACATTTGTATTTCTGGATCTTGAGTTACTACCTGTGGAAACTTGACTAGTAAATGTAGGGCTTAATAGAAATTAGCTTAGCTGGATTGTCCTTTTCAAGGTGGTTGCTTTGCTTAGACTTAGTGGGTTACCAGTTGCACCAGAATTCTGGCGCAGTTTGCTCCAAAAATAATGGCATACAAGCTGTACACCACATTTATTATGTGTTTTAGACAGTTTCTAGACACTTGGTAAAAGTGGATGAGGCATCATGAAAAGGGGAATAGCTTTGCTCGCAATCAGGGCCGGGACAAGCCATTTCGGTGCCCTAGGTACATGAGGAAAACGGCGCCTCCCACCCCACAGTCCCTCCCACCCCCGCTGCGTGTAGTTGAGATTTCAAAATTACTGTAAGGGCTTGTTCACACGACGTTTTTGTGATCCGTTTTACGGATCCACAAAACGGATCTAACAATTGTCAGTGTGATTAACATTGAGTTCAATGGCAAAAGCGCATTGCCGTTCTCACGGGAGATCGCCAATGCGCTTTTGAGAGCTCTCCTGCACTGCGCTTTTCGAATCCGCTTTAAGAATTGACCACATGTTGGAGGCTGTGGATCGCGGGTGAGCGGCGGCTGTGAACAGCGGGGGACGCGGTCAGTGAATGGAGGTGCGGGATATTTGAAATGCTGGAGGGAGATGGATGGGAGGCGCAGTGCTGGGCAGGGGAAAGAGAGAGGGGGAGAGAGAGAGGGGGAGGACGGGAGAGAGAAGGGTGGGAGAGGGGAGAGAGAGAGAGAGCGTCACAAAATCCCCTGCCCTTCATGGAATAAAAGGACCGTTATGATGAGGAAGGAGAAACTTTTACAACCACAGAGGTCAGTTTAATCGAAGGGGCAGTCTCTGCTGCCCCTTCCAGTGACCTCTGGAGCTAGCCGAAGTCTGCTGCCCGCCACGGCAGAGTGCAGGCCGTACGGAGGTGGGCAGTCAGACTGTCTCTGACGATTCCGGGCCCGGCTCTACCTCCATGATCGCCACAGCACCGCATGGGAGAGAACCGATGTCGGACCGGACGACATCACATAAGGTTAAGGTACCTCAGGGCAGGCGCCAGGCTCAGTCTCCAACATGCAGGACGATCACTCCAGACTGAGGCACTGACGTAGCTGCGCGGCGCCTGTGGTCATGTGCTCCGCAGACGACGGCCCCCGCGAGCAGAGGGGGGACAGGGAGGGCGGGGGGCGGGACGGGCCGCTCAAGCAGCAGCTGGAAGAGAGACTGACCCGTGGTGCTGCAGGCGCAGCCGCGGCGCACGGCAAGGACCGTATTAAACACACACACACTGACTGTGACTGTCTATGTGCGGCGCAGCGCCCCCCACGTGACAGGCAGAGGTATTGCCCTAGGCTATCGCCTACCTCTGCCTACACGTTGTCCCGGCCCTGCTCGCAATGCCAAGTGCCATACTTTTGGCGTAGTTAATGTATAAAGTAAGCCTACTTCAAAATGGTGTAAAGTTAGACTAGACAGTTCTAACATTTTTTGGATTTATCAACACTTTAATAAATGTGGCATATTGTAAGAGTATTAAATATTACTTTTCATTGTCAATGAGTTAGACAATATTGGTATTCCTTGGCCAGTGTTTTAAAATTGACATATCTTGTACATCCCAATATTTATTTAATTCTTCAGAGTTAATTTTGGATTGAACATATGCTTAACCCCTTACTGATGGAGCCAGTTCTTTCTTTGCACAGCCACATTTTGAAATCTGACATGTAACAATTTACGTGGGAAAAACTTTTAAATACTTTTACCTATTCATAGCATGGTCCATGCTATCCATGTTTGTCAAAAAACGCTGAGAAAATGTAGAAAAATTTGGCATTTTCAAAATAGCTAAAATATCTGCGTGTAAAACAGTTTACACCACACAAAAATAGTTTGTAACTAGCATCTATAATATGTCGCATTCACGTTAGCATTATTACTTCAATGTCTTTTTTATGACATTATGATTTTTAGAAATTTATTAGCAATTTTTCATATTTTCAAGAATTCTTGCAACATAGACACTTTTAGGAAGCAGTCAAGTTCTGATGTGATTTGAGGAGCCTGTATGTTACACCCCCCCCATAAATTACTCCAATTAAAAAACTGCACCCCTTAATGTGTTATAAACAACATTTAGGAAGTTTGTTAACCCTGTAGATATGTCACGTGAATTAAAACAAAGCAGAGGTGAAATTTTACTTTTTTCAGATTTTCAATTTGAATCCATTATTTACTAATACACAATAGATATTACCAAGAAATCTCAACTCGATACTGATTGCCCTCATTCTGTCTTTCTTAAAGATATCCCATATGTGACTCTAGTGTACTATTTGACTCACAAGACTAATAATAGGAGGATCACCAACTGAACTTTGGGGTCTCATTCTCATGAGGATTTTTTTCGGCACCATTTCAGGTTTACGGACATCCTAAGGTGCTAAAACTTGATAAACACCCCTAAAAATACCTCATTTTGGAAACTACACCCTTTATGAAATATCTTCAGGCTGTAGTGGGTATATTTACCCCACAGGTGTTACACAATTTTTTTAGTGTTAGGCTGTCAAAAAATTTTTTTTTTCCAATAATATGATATTTTAGCTGAAAATATTTAATTTCTACAAGGAATCATGGAAAAAAAAGCATCCCAAAATGTGTTATTCAATTTTTTCCAAGTATGGCAATAAATCACAGGTAAATTACATAAATGCTCTTTAAAATATTACTTTTAATAACAAACATTAAAATTTCGTAAATGTATATAACTCATATTAGTAATTTATCTGGAAGACATATCCACTAAAGAGACCATGTCATGTCTCTTAACAAAGGGTTAGCTGGATGTATTTTTTTTTTTTATTATGCACAAAATCTATTGAATTAAATTCAGAGAGGCGTGTGTGAAAATAATACAACTCATGGTTTGATGTCATCACGCTCCTTGGTGAAGTTGTCCACTCAGTGAGTACAGAAATCCAAATCTTGTCAGAGATTATGAATTTAACCCTGCATTTTCACCTAAAAGGAAATGGAGTAATCGCCCCGATATGGGCAGCCCCCTCCATCCATGGCTAACCCTGTACTCATCACTGCCAATAATCCTAATAACAATTAGATACCAATCTGTAGTTAAAATGTGGGTGAATGGACATGAGAGAAAACAGCAATGATTAAACTGATAAACTCTCATCTCAAAAACAGCAAGGATCATACTGTGCATGTCCCATCCCAACACGTTTCCCCCCCTGCATAATTTGGCAGTGGTCCAGGAAACATAAACTCACAATGCAAAGGGATATGGCAAGCACTAACAGACCCTCAATTGAGTCACCTGGATAGTATCTCAAAACAAATGATTATGAGGTGCCGCACTTTGCAGTTCTGGTATAGATCCTTTATATCTTTGTCCAAGGCTCTCCCTAAATTAAGGTTCTAACCAGTTTTTAAGATTAATAGCAATGTGAAATAAAGAGCAAATCATACTCACCCAAATCATGATAAACCACTGTGGCATGCCTGCGTCACATTACTGGGTAGGATGATGTAAGCTCGTACATTCTGGGCATTCCAATGCACCAGCATACATAGATATTGTGATGTTAATAACGACATAGAAGCTCGTTACTTCCAGAGCTTATCACTAAGGCCGTGTTCACACGGCTTATTCAAGACGGAATTGCGAGCCGGATTGCGCTTGCAATTCCGGCTTGAATAAGGGGCGGGTGCGGGGGGCGCGGCCCGCCGGCCCCATAGACTTCCATTATCCATGGCGCGTATTGCGCCTGGATAATGTGCATGTCCGTTTCTCCCTGCCCGGCGGATTAGCCGAGCGGGTAGGAGCGACGGAATCCACTGTTCTTTATGAGAATGGTGGATTACCGTAATTACTGCGATGGATTGGCGCCGTACTGCAGTGCAAATCCGGCGCGCAGTACGGCGCTGATCCGTGCCGAAATAAGCCGTGTTCACATGTGCTAATTTCAGTGCACATTTTGCGTCGTAATTAACTATATATATATATATATATATATATATATATATATATAAATATATATATATATATATATATATATATATATATATATATATCATATGTAGCATTAGGATTATTTTGTCCCGATATAAGCCAGGTTTCAGTTAACACCTTTGGCTGAGTGGTTTCCAGATGGAAAGTCCATTCAGTTTCTTTTCCCATTAATTTCCTATCTAGATCTCCCTTTCAATAGGTAAGGTCTATTTTTTTCAATTGTTATAAACCTCAGATCTTTGTTTTTTCCAGATATGTTGTGCTAGTGGTTTTTCAGACATATTGCAGCATACACCTACAAATAACCACACAGGCAACTTCATATGAGCAACAATTTAAGAACTCGCAAATTATATATTCAATGCTAGGGATGAGCGATATTATCGCTAAAAGTTGAAATCGGCACGGTTTTTAGGCTTATCGGAAATTTCCGATCACGCGATAGTTTAGGTGACAATCTTACAGATAATCTATTACTTTCGCGCCATTTTCAGCGTTTCCTGTAATTTTGGTGGCCAGCCAATCAGCTCTGAGGATAGAGGGGGGTGAGGAGGATGTTCAACATCACCACTTTGCGGTGTAAGGCTCTCATTGGCTGCAAAAATCACGTGACCTCGTTTTATCTATGCAACTGCATTTCCTGTTCAGCTCATTTTCTGTCTATGACACTTCACAGCAGAACGTGTTTGCGTTTAAACCAATAGCTGTTCTAACAGCTCTGAGAGATAGTCTAATCTATACAAAAACCATCACCTAGCTATAGCTTAGAATATAGTTAGATTACAGAATTTCACTACTTATTTAGTCAGAGAAAGTTTTAAAGATATCTTCTGGTGTGTCCAGCCGCCGGGCTGCGGGTGCGGGGGCGGTTGTTGCGGCTGCGGAGGGGTGGAGGGTGTGGCAGGAGGAGAGGCTTTTGAAAGGAAGGGATATTGTGTAGCTCAGTGTGTTCTGTGACCTTGAATTGAAAAAGCATTTTTTTTACCACTTTTTTGGCCAGCTCTGATAGGAGGTGAAATTGTCCCTGTTTTTTCAGTTCTATTGCAATCACTGCGTGTCAGTGTTCCCAAAGACCGGCATAACTTATCCCTATAACTTTTAAATAGTTTTATTGAAGTCTGTGCGTCTGTTTGCCGCAAAGAGCTCAGTTGTACGCATATTGTGTTATACATATTTTATTGTAAGTGGCGCCTGTTGTCAGTGCTGCGAAGACCGCCATATTAATCCATATAACATTTAAATACTCTTATTGCAGTCTGTGTGTCTGTTTGGCACATAGAGCTCAGTTGTACGCATATTGTGTTATACATATTTTATAGTAAATTATGCTTGTTGTCAGTGGTGTGAAGACAGCCATATTAATCCATATAACATTTAAATACTCATATTGCAGTCCGTGCGTTTGTTTGTCGCATAGAGCTCAGTTGTATGCATTTTGTTTTATTTATATTTTATAGTAAATTTCGCCTGTTGTCACTGGTGCGAAGGCCGTCATATTAATCCATATGACATTTAAATACTCTTATTGCAGTCTGTGCGTTTGTTTGTCGCATATAGCTCAGTTGTACGCATATTGTGTTATACATATTTTATAGTAAATTACGCCTGTTGTCAGTGGTGGAAAAACCGCCATATGTAATCCATATAACATTTAAATACTCTTATTGCAGTCCGTGCGTCTGTTTGGCGCATAGGGCTCAGTTGTATGCATATTGTGTTATACATATTTGATAGTAAATTATGCCTGTTGTCAGTGGTGGCAAAACCGCCATATGTAATCCATATAACTTTTTAATACTTCTATTTCACTTAGTGCGTCTCAGTTTGGCGCTAATCCTGCATTTGTACGATAGTTTGTTTAAAACTATCAACTGCTAGACCTTCTGGGCAGTTGTAAATCTCAGGGACAGAAGGAAGAACACTGTTGATTTGGTGTTACGGTTCTTCCACCAGACCACAATTCACAGATATTTGATAGAAACAATTCTGTTTCTAATCCTAGTTGGCTGTTGGACATTAGAGGGATATAAGAATAGCTGTGATTTGCCGTCTTTCAATAAAAGACTGTCAAAAACTCTTCCATACCTTTGCAATTTTTTATCTTTCTGAATATGGAGCGAACTGCAGGAGGTAAGTTGGCAAAAAGGGGTGTAGAACATTGAGGTAGAGGTACGAGAGAAGGTGTTCCTTCCAGTGCTGGCGACAACATGTAGGCCAGCGGATTGTCGGTTGCAGGACCGTCAGGCCTGTCATCGCTGGGTCGGTGCCCTGTGAATCTCAGTAACAAACAGCGTCGCCAATCTGTTCTTCAGTGGTTAATGCAACCTGCATCCAGCAGTTTTACCTCCTCATCCTCCCAGTCACGGCCACAAATTTCGTCATCGTCAGTATCCGTCCAACATGAAGCGAAGGCAGCCCAAATGTCAACTGTTGTACCCACCACTGTGGATAATCCATTTTCTGAAGACCTCTTTGATGACAAAATGTGGTCGGGGTCAGAAGGCATTTTAAAAGATCAAGAGGCCAAGGAGGATGATTTTGTCTGCTCTGACGCCCAGTTACTGATGCCATCAGAGGAGGAGAAGGAAGCCGATCAATCGACAAAAATCCCAAGCAGTTGGCAACGCATTGCAGTTCCTGTTGCTTGTAACCCGCAGCTCCAGGATGTAGAATGTCAGGACGAGGAAGTCACCTGTGTTGATGATGATGATGACGACATTGCGGATCCAGCGTGGTCTTTTCAGCAGAATTTGCTTGCGAGCGCTTCATCACTGGACGAGGAGGAAGACGATGGGATAGTGTCAGTACGGGTCCAGCCTCAAAAAGGGAGAGGGCGGTCGCACAAGTCTGCTGAGATTATTCCGCCAGCCATGATCAGTAGAAAAAACGCTCTCCCTTATCGCCGTCGAAAAGGTCCAGGACTAGTGATGAGCGATTACTTCGACTATCGTCATCGGGCCGATAGTCGATATAGTCAATTATCAAGACGATTTCCGATAGTCGATAGTAGATTATCGCCAATGACCATTAAAGTCTATGGGAGAGGAACAACACCTTCATTCTTACACCCAAACAGGGCTGGAGAAGCTGGAATTAACATCCACAACAGTAAACTGGGTTCGTCCTACTTCTTAGGCAACACAATTAGGTTATAAAAGTACAGAAAAAAGTCACAGACCATTCACTATCCCTGTATTGTACCACAGCCTGACCCTTAAACCTGCATGACCCATAAATTAAAAAGTGCCTGAAGGCAGTATGATTTAAACCATCATTTTACTTGAACTGGACATTAAATATCCCTGTCCTGGAACGCAGCATGAGCCCCAAACCTGCATGACCCCAGATCAAAAAGTGCCGGAAAAAGGAGTCTTTCAACCACCATTTTGTTTTACTGGACATAGACTATCCCTGTCCTGGGCCACAGCATGAGCCCTAAACCTGCATGACCCCATAATCAAAAGTGCCGGAAAAAAGAGTCTTTCAACCACCCTTTTAGTTTCACCGGACATAGACTATCCCTGTCCTGGGCCACAGCATGAGCCCCAAACCTGCATGACCCCCGATTAAAAAGTGCCCGGGAAAAAGAGTCTTTCAACTACCATTTTAGTTTCACCGGACATAGACTATCCGTGTCCTGGGCCAGAGCATGAGCCCCCAAAACCCGCATGACCCCAGATTAAAAAGTGCCGGAAAAAGGAGTTTTCAACCACCATTTTATTTTCACTGGACATTAGATTACCCTGTCCTGGGCCACAGCATGAGCCCCCAAAACCTGCATGCCCCCCATTTTAAAAAGTGTCGTAAAAAGGAGTTTTCAACCACCTTTTCATTTTCACGGGACATAGACTATCCCTGTCCTGGGTAACCTACATCTGTTAAGTTTTCCGTACCCCCCTTGTACAATCAGGGGGTTTTTTGTATCAGCTATTTTGTACATACAGTTTTTAGAAGTTTAATTCTAGAAAACAATTTTTAAAATAAGGGGAAACCCACCACGTCTTTGTTTCTCTTTTGTTTTTTTTATTAAATGGGGTTTTCACCAGGGTTGCAGCTATATTTTAAAAATCTTGCAAAAAAAGTATTTTTCAATATTTGCCCATTAACGTGTCCTACCCATTTCCCGTTTCTAAAAACCCCCATCACCCTTGACCACTCTTGACAATTGTGAAGAAAAAAAGTCTTTTGAAACCAATTTTTTGCAATGGACCTGTTGAAAAAGCTGCATTTCACGCAAAATGCCGCCAACAATTCAAAAATACCCTTGAGCCATTTTGACAAATTTTGAAGAAACAAAGTCTTTAGCAAACCACATTTTTAAAACAGGACCTGTAGAAAGCTGTTTCCAGCAACATGCCCCCAAAAATTCAAAACATGCCCTTGAGCCATTTTGAAGTTGTGAAGAACAAATTCGTTTGCAACCACATTTTTTTTTAATAGGATGTAGTTACTGCATTTCACAGCAAAATGCCCCAAATTCAAAACATGACCCCGAGCCACTCTTGACAATTGTGAAAACAAATGTCGTTAGAAAAAACATTTTTTAGAATAGGACCTATAGTACAGCTGCATTTTACAGCAAAAAAGCCCCCCCAAAATTTTAAAAAAATACCCCTTTAGCCACTTTTTACAATTGTGAAAAACAAAAAGTCTGTTAGAAACAAAATTTTTTAAAAAAGGACTGTATTTTAGGGTGCATTTCACACAAAAAGCCCCCCCACAATTCAAAAATATTGCCCTTTAGCCCCTTTTGACAAATGGAAAACAAATTCTGTTAGAAACAACTTTTTTTAAAAATAGGAGTGTAGTATTCATGTTTCATATTTTTTAGTTGTAAGGCCCCAAAAAAAGGACGCCTTTTTTCAGCCGTTGTGTAAGGGGGGGTTTATCCAGAGGGAAGGCAAAAACCCCAATGAGGTAGAAGCCAATTGTCCTATTTTAGGGAAAAAATTCCCCTTTCCCCACTCCAATCTGGCGTTGGAAAAACCCTGGGTCAATGACCCCCCCGAATCCTAGACCAAACCTGTTATTTATTATGGGCCGAAATGCATCCAAAAACCCTTTTTTAACTAGGTCAGTGAATTCACCATGACAATTTCCCTGGGAGAGAATTCACAGTCTCACCTCTTAATAAAGAATGCCTTTCTATGTTTTTTTAGAAAAATTTCGTTCCCCCAAAGTAGGGATGCCCCCTTGTTCTTGTACAGCCGGGTATAAATAAATTTTGGAAAAAGGGTCTTTCCATATTGACCCTTTGATGTATTTAAACATATTTATTTTTGTCCTCCCGAAGCCGTCTTTTCTCTAAACTAAATAACCCCAATCTTGCTAATCTTTCTGGGTATTGTAGTCCACCCAGTCCTTTTATTATTTTTGTTGCCTGCCTTTGTACCTGTTCAAGCTCTACAATGTCTTTCCTGTGCACTGGTGCCCAAACTGTACACAATATTCCATGTGTGGTCTAACCAGTGACTTGTATAATGGGAGAATAATGGTTTCATCATGTGCCTCTATGCCCCTTTTAATGCAGCCCATAATCCTATTTGCCTTGGCAGCTGCTGTCTGACACTGACTGCTACAATTAAGTTTACTGTCCACCAGGATTCCCAAGTCCTTCTCCATGTCAGCCTTTTTCCATTTAACATTTAACATTATTGCTGCATTTCAAAGCAACATGACCCAAAAAATTATAAAAATTACTTCTCAGTCACTGTTAAAAATTGTGAGGGAGAAATGCCACTTAGAAGCCCCATTTCTGTTCCAAAGGACCATGATTATAGCTGTATCTCACATCACCATGACCCCAAAAAATTATAAAAATGACTTCTCAGCCACTGTTAACCCCTTAAGGACCCAGACAGTTTTGGCCTTCCTGACACAGCCCTATTTTGAAATCTGGCATGTGTCATTTTTATGTAGAAAAATTTTTTGCCCTTTTTACCTATCCAGTGATTCAGAGATTGTTTTTCTCGTGAACATTGTGCTTTAAGTTAGTAAAAAGTTATCCATACAATCCGTTTTTTTGTGATTTTGAAATTCCAAATGTCTGCGTGAATACAGATAATTTTCCCCACAAAATATTTTTATACTTGCACTACCATATTCCACTATGGGTTGGAAAATCATTTTTTAAATGTTTTTTTTTTATGACTTAAGGGCTTAAAAATTTTAGTATAATTTCTAATTTTCAAAAAATTTGCAATAACATTTTTAGGGACCTTTCCCATTCTGAGGGGTTTTGGGGGGCCTGTAAATTAGTACCCCCTAAATGATCCCTTAAAAATCAGACCCCAAAGATTTACAACAGTGTTTGGGAAAAGTTTTGAAACCCCTTTAGGTATTCAAAGAAATTAAAGAAAAAGGGGAGGTAAATTTTTAAAAATGCCCAATTTTTTGCAGATTTTCAATTTATTCATTATTTTGAAACGAAAATGTAAATATTTAAAAAAACAAAATTTTTCCCCCCGGGTCTCCGTTTTTAGTAGGAATATCCCATATGTGGCCCTATGCATTTTTTGGGCTCAACCATAACCCTGAATAGAGGAGCCCCTACGGACTCTGGGGTCTCATTTTCAATGCTTTTTTTACTTAGGCGCCATTTCGGTTTGGGGAGGCCATAAGGTGCTAAAATTAAAAAACACCCCTAAAAAGACCCCATTTTGGGAAAACTACACCCCTTTTAAGGTATATATACAGGTTGTATAAAGTATATCGACCCCACAAGGATTCACAAATTTTTTTTAGCATTGGCTGTAAAATTAAAAAAAATGTTTTCCAATAATCGCAATTTTAGCTTAAAAGTTTAAATTTACAAAATCCTAAAAAAAAAGATCCGAATCTTTGTTAAGCAATTTCTTCCAAGTTCGGCAATCCCTTACATGTGGGTGGAAACGCTTTTTGGGGGCGGCAGGCAGGGGCGTACAAGGGGGAGTGCAATTTGCTTTTGGGGAACCAGTTTTTTGGTGGGGCCATGTCGCATTTGCAAAGCCACCAAAGAGTCGACAGGTGAAATCTTCCAGAAAACCCCCATTTTAGATTAACACCCCTCTTTGGATCTCATATAGGGGGTAGTGTGCATTTTGGCACACAGGTGTTCCATCGTTTATTGGGCTTAAATTTTAAGCGTTCCCCGTGCAGTGTAAATGAGTATAACTTTACTAGGGGGGGTCGTAAAAATTGCAATGGTAAAAATTTTTATAAGGTTTTTGCTCCCAAAACCTGAATACAGAAGGCAGCTGCTAAACTGGCCGCGTAGGGGCCGTGCGGTCGTCAAACGGGGGAAGGAGAGGGGGTGGGGGGTCTTGGTGGGGCTGGGGGTACTCGGGCGACGGTGGGGCTGAAGGGAGGCGACCTGATCATGACTCTTAGAACAAGGCAGCTGGGGAAAGTTTGGTGGGGGGGGAGGGGGAGGAGGCGGAGCAAGGGGTGAGAGTGTTGGAACCCCGGCATCGGTGGGGGGCCTTTTTTTTGGCCCAAGTGTTCCCCTCCTTTCAATCATGCATTCGCTGCATGTGACTAACATTTTGGGAGTGTTAAACACCTAAGAGTCTTGCTTCACTGAGCGTTTAGGAAAAGGGCGGCATATGACATCGCTGGGTAAAATCAGAGGCATGTTTGAAAAAGGCCCCAGCTTTGAGAGGTCCTGGACCTTTTCGGGCATAAGCGGGGAGGGGGTTTTCCGCTATAGGGGCTGGCAGAATCATCTCAGGGGATTCTGCGCCCGCCCCTCCCTTTTTGAGGCGGGAACCGTACTGACACTACCCCCACCCGTCTTCCCCCTGGGCCAGTGATGAAGCCTCGAAAGCAAATTTCTAAAAAGACCACACTGGATCCGCAATGTCGTCATCACACAACACAGGTGACTTGGTGCCCTGACTTTCCCTGCTCCAGGAGCTGGGGGCTACAAGAAAGAGGCGTGCAAGACGTTGCCGACCGCCGGGTTTTTTGCCGTTTGCCCGCTCCCTTCTCCTCCGATGGCATCAAACTGGGGGTAAAAGCGACAAAACACCCCTTTTTGGCCTTTTGATTTTAACGCCTTTGCCCCCAAACCCCCGATTTTGTCATAAAGAGGTTTTCAGAAAATGGATTACCAATGTGGACAACATTGACATTTGGGCTGTTTCGCTTCATTTGGACGGATGATGATGACTGGAGGACAAGGGGTAAGACTGTGGATGCAGGTTCATTAACCCGAAGAACAGATTGCAACGCTGTTCGTTACTAAATTTCCGGGGCCCCTGACCCAGCGTGACGGGCCCTGACAGTCCTTCAACCGACGCCGCTGGCATCTGTTTCGCCAGCACTGGAAGACCTTCTCTCGTACCTCTAGCCCATGTCCTACACCCCTTTTGCCACTTACCCCTGCATTTTGCCCCCATTTCAAAAGAAAAAATTTAGGGTATGGAAGAGTTTTTTAAAGTCTCTTATTAAAAGACGGCAAATCACAGCTTTCTTATCCCTCTAATTTCCAACACCAACTAGGATTAGAAACTGAAATGTTTTTTGCGGAAAACCTTGAAATGCGGTCGGTGGAAAACCGCAAGACAAAAAACAACAGGTTCTTCTTCAGTGCCCGGGGGTTTACAGCTCCCAGTAGACTGGGAAATTTATCGTTTTCAACAAACTATCATACAATTGCGCTATCTGCGCCAAACGAGATTTAAAAGCGCAAAAAAACTATCAAAAGTTACACGGATGAGAAATTGCTTTTTTTTCAGCAATGACAAAGGAACAGTTTTTCTAGAAAATTTTTCTATCAGAATTGGTACAACGTGGGGTTTTGAAAAAAACTAGGGGGCCGCACCACGTGCAAACAGCTATTTAAAAGTTGTACGGTAAAAAAACCGGGTTTTTTGCCCAATGAAAAACACCAAAAAAGTAATTACAAAATTTCTGTATTCAAATTTAAGTACAAGGGGGCTCTATACAAAACGTTAAAAAAACCCCCTTTTTGAAATATATTGGGGGGGAAAAAAAAAAAGGTGGTTTTTGCACCTATGAAAACACCTGCAATTCTAGCAAAATTTTTTTTTATGGTAATGAAGTACAAGATGGGTCTTTCAACAAACTGGGCTGGCCAAAAAAAAACATAATAAATTGGTACTGTTAATAAGGATGGTTTTTTCACCTATGAAATACAACCCCCAATTACAGCAAATTTTTTGTATGGGAATATCCGACAAAAGGGTCTTTTAACAAAAATGGCCTGCGCCAAAAATGAACAAAACCTAATTAAATTGTGTACGATAATAAAACGTGTATTTTTTTCACCTATAATACACCTCGGTGCTAGAAAAGTTCTGTATCCTATTGTGAGACAAAGTGGGTCTTTGAACAAAACTGGGCGCGAAAGTTTTAAAAAACGTAAATAATTTTGTTGGGTAATAAAAATGGTTTTTTCCCTATGAAATACACTTGCAATTAAGCAAATTTTTGTATGGTAATATAATACAAGATCGGTCTTTCAACAAAACTGGGCTCTCCCCAAAATGAAAAAAAAACTAATTAAATTTTGTAGGGATAAAAAAGGTGGTTTTTGCACCAAAATACACCTCCCAATTTCTAGCAAATTTTTGTATGGTAAATAAGTACAAAATGGTCTTTCAAAAAAAACTGGGCTGCGCCAAAATGAAAAACACTTAATTAAATTTTTATTGTTAAAATGATGGTTTTTTTTCCCTATGAATACAACACCAATTTTAGCAAATTTCTGCTGGTAATATCCGTACAAGATAGGGCGAACAAGTTTTTGTACCATTGTATCCATTTTTAAAATACAAATGGGGCTTTGAACAAAACTGAGCTGCGCCAAAATGAAAAAAAACCTAATTAAATGGTACAGATAATAAAAGGGGGGTTTTTAACCGCAGTTACTAGAAAAGACTGTATCCCCAATATAAGTACAGCTCACAAAATACAACTAAATTACCAAAAAGGCCAAGAACTGTTAATAAAAACCCATTTCAATGCAGGGTCAAAGCAGAGTCTGGGCTGCACAATATTCACTCTCCTTTCAAAAGCATGTCTGCCTGCCAACCTGTCTGAAATTCTCTAATCTAAATGTTCACAGCTAAAAGCATAGTTGTCGGTGTGAACAAAGAGAACAGTTTCGCTGAGCTGTATTGAGAGAGCCGAGCACACGTCTTGCCTTAGATATACAACACACACTGATGCGAACAGGGAAGGGCTTTCAGTAAAAACAACGCATGTGATTTTTTCCAGCCCAAACACAACCATACACAACCCATTATACTTTCAAACCCCAGCCACCCCTTTTTATTTCCTAAGCTGATTTTCTGGGGCCAAAATGACAGAAACGCCGAAAATTGTTTCAATATTAATAGATTTTGCGCAGATTTTCACCTAAGTTATCACGTGATCGAAAAATTCCCACAACCCAAAAAACCGTGCCGATTTCAAACGTTGTCAATAAAAATCGCCAACACTATCCAGGGCCTCTCAACCGGCCTTTTTTGATCAAACCCCGATTCACCCAGCGTGTCATATGCCCCTTTTGCCGTAAACGCATCATTTTAGGGAAGAATCTTTTGGGTTTAACCCCCCACCAAAAAGCCATCACATGCATGAATGCATGATTGAAATGAAGGGAACACTTGGCGAAAAAGGCCCAACACCGACCCGGGCTTCCAACCACTGTCACACCCCTTTGTCTCTGCCCCTCCTCCTCCTCCGCCTTTTCCCAAGCTAACGTTCCCAGCTCCCATACCTCAGCATCATTACAAGGTCACCTCCGCCACCCCTCCACCGTCGCCTGAGTACCACCCCCCACCAAGACACAACCTCCCCCTTCTCCTTCCACCATTTTTGACCTGCACCCAACATGGCATCTAGAACCAGCCTTCGTCTACCAGTTTGGGGAGCAGAAGAAACACTTTAACCAAACCATCCCAAAGCCAAAAGCCTAAATGTTGGCATTGCCAGGTTTTTTGCCTTGGAAATGGTTTTTCCCATCTGGTGGACCAATGGGTTCCACCACATCAGGCCCTTGCCTCCCCCCCAATCCAACTGAGAGGCATTTCTTTTCCAGAAAAGCCTCCCTGCCCTGGCCACCACGTTCATCTAAAAACTAAGTTGTCTGCACTGGTCCGGCAAAGTCCCCCCCCACCGATACAGGACTAGTAACATGGGCCCAAACCGCTATACTCTGTGACACTCACTGGGGGGGGCTGGTGGAGTCTCTGTTGGTGACGGGCTCCAGCTCAGCAAAAAGCTCTTAAAAACCGAGGGATGGTGGGCAGGGTTCTTTTCCCCAAAGGGCCACGGTACATAGTGCCCAAAAACCAGGGGCCCTGTAAATTAAAACTGTCTTTGGGGACCATCAACCCAGGTCAGGAGCTGGGGGCTTTTCGAACGAGACCAACGTGGCTGGGGCCAAGAACCTTTGCCAGGCAAGGGGGGTTGGGGATATGTCGAAATCTGCTGGCCGCCCTTAAGACGTAGCTGAGCACATCCCTTTCCTGGCACATTCATGAACCTTGCCCCTCCAAAATTTCAAAACGCTACCCCCCGGGGGCTGGACTGCCCGCTGAGAAGGGTCGGGGCTGACGCGCACTTCCGCCTTTGCACCCCTTCTTCTTCCCCCCTGGCTGCGTTGCAGCCACTGGGCCCACCAGTCAAACCCTCTCTTTTTGACGTGGCAACACGCGGAATTCGACCCCCCGCAGCTCCACGATTGTGGCAACATTGCAATGCCTAACCAGTAGGGAAATGCACATGGCCTGAAAAACAGCGGTGCACCCCGGGTGTTAGCCACTGGGGGATGGAGGGAGGTGAAAAAGCTCTGTGCCCCTTCCCCGTTTTGAAAAGCCACCAAAAGGGCATGCAGACAATCCCTTACAGCAAGACATTGTGGTGACTTAGCTCTGGAACATCGTTGGCACCTGAAACATCAGGGGCCCAACCCCGACGGGGGAGGAACGACACAGATCAGACACGGGCCCCCTTTTTTTTCCCCGAACCCCCCAAGGCCCGACAGTTTCACAATTTTATCGTCTCATTAGGCAGTGGTTTGGGGTCCAGGCCTAGTGCAAGGCGGTGAATAGAAGAAGTTGTCAGCTCACCCACAATTTTTGGCAACAGTAGACTGGAACGCCCGGATCCCGTTCAGAGCAGCAACGATCAAACATCAGTCCCAAGGCAAAAGATTGATCCAGTCGAATCCAAGGCATTAAATCTTATAACTTTTTATTGGTTTTACTTGTAACTAGTGTTATACGCGATTTTTATCGACAAATTGAAATCGGCAAGGTTATTATGGTGATCGAATTTTCCCATCATGCGATAATTAAGGTTAAAAAGCTGAGCATCATCTATTCAGATCGGCCCTTTTTCGGCGCTTTCCTGTAATTTTTGGCGCCAGCAAAATCAGATTACATGAATAGAGCCGCAGGGTGACATGTTGTGCAACGTCATGACTGGGAGTGTATGGTTGCATGGCTGGAAAAATCACATTGACCTCGTTTTACATAGAACCACGATCACGTTTCCTGTTTCAGCCTCAGTGTCTCTCAGACGACTCATAGGAAAGGACCTGCGCTCTGTCTGTGGCCAAACAGCTCAACGCGAAATTATCTACTTTCTGCACAGATAAACCCACTACTATTAGCTGATGATCCGCCAATTTAGTTAGATAGAGATTTGAATTAATTATAAGTAGTTAGCTAGAGAATTTTAAAGCACATACTAACCGCTGTAAATTCACGGCGGAGGGAGCGGGGAGGGGGGGCCCGCGTGGCGAACACAGACAAGCATCTATCTATAAAGCACATTGGATAAAGTCACACAAGTACTTAGTTTAGACCATTGTATGGAATACTATTATTATAACAGTTTATTGCAATTGAAATTATTTCCTGGATATTGGGCAGCCTGAGACTTATATTGGATAAACATCATTTCTATTAAACTGCAGGTCTCATAGTTAGCTGCCAAAACTCCACTTTAACGATATACATTTCAGATAGGGTTTCCTTATAATATTTATGTGACTGTTTTGGATAATCCCCTTGCACTTAGAATTACGAATCCAGCAATCTTGTAGTCAGCACAGGTTTTGTTGCGCCAAAATACCGTGTATCTACGAAAACATCACAGTTACGTGTTTTTTTGACGTGTTTGCGCACCCATAACTGTTCATTTGACGCAGCATCTATCTACTTACTAAATCTTACACAGCAATTCTATATTCACCCACAGTGAATTGACAAAGGTTCAAAAAATTACCATTTATTAATCAAAACAAAACATAACAGTTACGTGTTTTTTTTGACTTTTGCGCGACCCAGTACTGTTCCATATTTGACCAGCATCCTAACGTAAATCTTAAAACAGCAATTCTATATTCACCACAGTGAATTGAAAGGTGCAAAAAATACCGTTTATTATTTCAAAACATAACAGTTTCGTTTTTATTGACTTTTGCGCACCCAGTACTGTTCATTGACGGACATCTACGTAAATGCTTAAAACAGCAATTCATATTCACCACAGGTGAATTGAAAGCAAAAAATACAGTTAATAGATCAAAACATAACAGTTACGTTTTTTTTGACTTTTGGCGCACCCAGTACTGTTCATTGACGCAGCATCTACTAAATCTTAAAACAGCAATATCTAAATTCACACAGGTTGAATTGAAAGTGCCAAAAATAACCGATTATTATATCAAAAACATAACAGTTAACGTGTTTTTTGACTTTTGCGCACCCAGCACTGAATTCATTGACGCAGCATCTACGTAAATTCCTTTAAAACGAGCAATTCTATATCACCACAGGTTAATATGAAAAGGGTGCAAAAAATAACAGTTTATTATAATCAAAAAAGAACAGACTTACGTGTTTCTTTTGACATTTTGCGCACACCAGTACTGTTCATTGACGCAGCATCTACTTACGTAAAATCGTTGTAACAGCAACTCTATATTCAACCAGCAGGTGAATTGAAAGGTGCACTAAAAATACCGTTTATTATATCAAAACATAACCATATACGTGTTTATTTGACTTTGCAGCAGCCCAGTACGGTTCCATAGACGCAGCATCTACGTAAATCTTAAAACCAGCAATATCTATATTCACACCACAGGTGAATTGAAAGAGTGCAAAAATAACCGTTAATTATATCAAAACATAACAGATACTGTTTTTGACTTTTTTGCCACCCAGTACTGTTCATTGACCAGCATCTACGTAAATCTTAAAACAGCAATTCTATTTTACACCACTAGTGAATTGAAAGGAGCAAAAAATACAGTTTAGTTATATCAAAAACAAACAGTTTACGGTGTTTTATGACTTTTGGCTCACCCAGTACTGTACATTGACGCAGCATCTCCGAAAATCTTAAAACAGCAATTCAAAATTCCCCACAGGTGAATTGAAAGGTGTCAAAAATACCGTTTATTATATCAAAACATACAGCAGATTACGAGTTTTTTAGACTTTTGCGCACACCAGTACTGTTCATTGACGCAGCATCTACGTAAATCTTAAAACAGCCAATTCTATATTCACACAGTGAATAGAAAGTGCAAAAATAACCGTTTATATATATCAAAACCATAACAGTTACTTGTTTTTTGAACTTTTGCGCACCCAGTACTGTTCATTGACAGCATCTACGTAAATCTTAAAACACAATTCTAGTATTCACCACAGGTGAATTGAAAGGTGCCAAAAACAAAACCATTTATTATATCAAAACATAACAGTTACTTGTTTTTTTGACTATTGCGCACCCAGTACTGTTCATTGACGCAGCAACTACGTAAATCTTAAAACAGCAATTCTTATATTCACCACATGTGGGAAATTGAAAGAGTGCAAAAAGATACCGGTTATTATAACAAAACATAACATTTACTGTTATTTTTACTTTTGCCACCCAGTAACTTCATTGACGCAGCATCTACGTAAATCTTAAAACGCAATTCTATATTCACCCGGTGAATTGAAAGGTCAAAAAATAACCATTTATTAATCCAAAACATAACAGATACGAGTTTTTTGACTTTTGCCCATCCAGATTTTGTTGATATACACCTAGCAGTTAAATTTGAATACAGCAATTTTTTTTGATTAGAGGGATATATTGAGAATAGCTGTGAGTTTGCCCGGTCTTTATAGAGAGTCTATTCCAAAACAATTTCCATACCTTCTCAATTTTATAATTCAGGATTGGAGCGAAATGCAGGTTGTAACGAGCAAAGAGGGGGTAGCACATGGAGGTAGAGGTACGAGAGAAGCGTGCTCCTTCCAGTTGCTGCGACAACACTCAAGCCAGCGGATCGTCAGTTGCGGGACCCTCAGCCTGTCATCGCTGGGTCAGGGCCCTGAGAATCTAAGTAACGGAACATCGTCATGCCAATCTGTCCTCAGTGGTTTAATGCAACCTTCAATCTAGCATCCTTACCTCCACGTCCTCCCAGTCACGGCCACAAATGTCGTCATCAGCATCATCAGCATCCACCAACATGAAGCAGCCCAAAAGTGTCAACTCGTGTACCCACCACTAGTGGATATATCCATATGTCTGAAGACCTCTTTGATGACAAAATGCGGATTGTGGTCAGAAGGGCATGTTAAAGATAAAGAGGATGATTTAGTCTGCTCTGACGCTCAGTTACTGATGCCATCAGAGAGGTGAAGGAAGCAGGTCAATCGGTCAAAAATCACGGCGAACGGTCAACTCCTTGCAGTGCCCCTTGCTTGTAGCCCGCAGCTTCTTGATGCAGAAAGTCAGGACTACCAAGTCACCTTTTGTTTTTGTGATGAAGATGATGATGACGCACATTGGCGGGGATCCATCCCTGGTCCTTGTTCCGCAAATATGGCTTGCGAGCCGCTCATCCAGTGGACGAGGAGGGAAGACGCTGGGTGTAGTGTCAATACAGGTCGCCTGTCCACAAAAAGGGAGGGCGGACGCAGAATCCGCGATATGATTCATCCGCCAGCCACGGTCAGCGCAACCCTGCTCCTCGCTTATCTCGCCGTCAAAAAGGGTCCCAAGGACCTCTCCATCCTGGGCCTTTCTTTGAGCAACGCCTCTAGATCACACCAGCGATGTCATATGACGCCTTTGCCGTACACGCATAAGTAGAGGAAGAACCTTTAAGTGGTTAACCACACACCACAAGTCTAGTCAGCATGCAGGCGAATGCATGAGTTTTGAAATGGAGGGACACTTTGGCCTAAAAAGGCCAGACCGACGCCGGGGGTGCCTTCCAACCACTGTCGACAATCCCTCTGTCTCCGCCTCCTCCTCCTTTCCGCCCTACCGAGCGTTTCCTCAGACTGCCCATGTGTCTCTCAGAGTCATGATCAGCGGTATTGCAGCCTCCGCTTCAGCCCCCCACCGTCGCCCGAGTACCACCAGCACCACCTGAGACCCATCCTGCCCCTTCTCCTTCCGCCAGTTTGACGACCTGCCCTCCGTACAGCCGGGCCATTCCTAGCAGCCAGCCTTCTGTCTTCCAGGATTTGGGAACAGAAGAAACACACTTAAAACCCAAACCATCCCAAAGCCAAAAGCCTGAATGTCGGCATTGCCAAGCTTTTGGCCTTGGAAATGTGCCTTCCGTCTGGTGGACACAAGATGGTTTCCGCCACGTCATGGCCCTCCGCCTGCCCCCAATAACCAGAAGCCGATCAGGTCATTTTTTGCCAGAAAGAGCCGCCCCTGCCCTGGCCAGCCACGTTGTCATCTAAACTTACAAGCGCGTTTCTGCATCTGTGTCCGAAAAGTCCATCTCCACCACCAGATCACATGGACTAGTACGCACGGCCAAGGCGCTATATCTCTGTAGACAGCTCACTGGTTTGAGCTGGTGATGTCTCTGGAGTGGACGGTGGCTCTATGTGCTTCGGCGCACGGGCTCTTCAAAACCGCATGGAAGGTGCAGGGCTCTTTCCCCCAAGGTCCTCTGGTGCATCACGTGCCCAGAGACACCAGGCCGTGTTGAAAATTAAATCTGCCTTGAGACCGTCCACAACAAGTCAGGAGCTGTAGGACGGCTCTAAGCCACGAGACACCATCGCTGGCTGGGTTACAAGAACCTTGTGCGGCAAGGTGGAGTGCGATAAAACGTGCAGATCTGCTGTCCGCCCTTAAGATCGTAGGCTGGAGCACATTCCCTTGCCTGGCACATTAATGAACCATTGGTCCGTCCCAGACAAATTTCTAAAGAGCTACCCGGTCTGGACTGCTGCTTGAAAGAGCCTCGAGGTCTTGAGTTCGCACTACCCGCCGTTCGCATCCCTGCTACGTCCCGCCTGTCGTGCGTTGCACGCGTCACTCGGCCTTCCCCGTCAACCGTCTCATTGTTGGAAGTAGGCACACGCGGAATTCCACCCATCCACATCTCAGCGATTAGTGCAGCAGCGCAATGCCATTAACTCATTACCAAGTTGACACATGGCCATACAATCAAGCGGTAACAGACCTCGGGGTGTTGAACTCTCCAGATAGTGGAGGCAGGTGAACAGAGCTCTGCACCATCCTTGCCAGTTTTGAAGAAGCACCAAAATGGTCAGTGCGGACAATGCCCTGTCAGCATGACATTGTGGTGATTCTAGTTCTGAACGATCGTTGTACACTCTAAAACAACAGGTCCCGCCAGCGACGGAGGAGGAGGACGGACACAGATGCGGATTGCTTTTCTCTCTCCGTCAATCCACAAGACCCCAAGTCCCGACAGTTTCCACAAATTTCATCGGTCTTCATTAGGCAGTGGTTTCGGGGTCCCAGAGCTAGTGCAACGGATGGCGCATCAGCTCTCGAGGTGTCATCATCTCGGCAGCCAGGCTGTGTTGAAGCTGTGCCGGAGGCAGCGGAGATGGATGAGGGAAAAGGAGGAGGAGAGGTATTCCTAGACACCGAAGTTACCGTGACGTCCCTGCCTTGGAAAGAGGTTGGCGCGACTTTGAGGCGTGAGGAGAAGATGAGGAAGAATCAATTTGCTAGTGCCCCTCTACGCCATAGGCTTGGGAAACAAGGCTCCCATCTCTCACATAGTCTTTTGGATGCTCCATTTCCTCCAAGCATGATCCCACGCAAAAAGGCCATCAAAATTGAACACCAGTTACTTGGTGGCCACCCTCCCTGGAGTCCCCGTTACAAAACAAAAAACACCACTAACCTTCCAACCACCCAAATAGATAGTAAAATCCAGGAAATGGAGACCTTTTGCCGATGATCAACCTGGAAGAACATCATGTGCGTCAGCTTCACGTTCCCCAAATGTCACGGAGGGAACAACATCAGCGACGTGACGAGCAGTAGAGTTGCGCAGTAGGCGTATCGGCAGCAGCAGGCACTGTGGCGAAGCATAATGGGTGACCTCTGATCAATCTTTGTTTACCACACACCAACGCATGCAAATGCAGGGCACACATCCAACACACAAGATCACTAAGAATCTTGGTGCACGACTATCTGCGTCTCAACACGCGATTTTTTGCATGATTGTCCGTGACCCAATATGACCTTCTTGGGTACCAAAATTGACTAATGTCCCGAGCAGGCTCGTCACGCACATAGAGGTGTTGTCGCTTCGCCATCACAGCGTCATATCCTTAGCGGACCTTCAGCACAGCTGAGATCATTACAGACAAACGCATCCGCTTTCCACAGATAATGTGGATCGTTTGACTTTCGCATCAAGATGATCAGGCATGGATCTCTGATGATGTTGTGGCCCCAATTGCCGAGGTCTACCGATTAGTTTGCCGAGTCTGACCTTCACATTCCCTTTATCAAACAGAAATGGACCGCGTCTGAAAACTTTTTTTTTAAATGATCATATCTATACTCCTGCAAATTTTATCTCATTTCCAACAGTTCAGTTTTGATTGTTTTGCTGTGAGGAGACTGTAAATAGACAGCAAGGTTTCATGACCACAGCCGTATTCCATTTATCTCACTTATAACTTAAGAAGTTTTCTCGAAATGTCAATGTTTTGAGGTCATGTTTGCTGTGAATACAGCAATACAACATGGTCCTTTGGAACAGGAAATGTACTTCAAAGTGGCAATTATACTTCTCGCTCACAATTTTTTAATAGTGGCTGAGAAGTACATATTTAAAATTTTTTGGGTTCATGATTGCTGTGAGATACAGCTTATAATTATGTCCTTTGGAATAGAAATGGTGCTTCTAGAGAGGCAATTTCCCTCACAATTTTTAACGAGTGGCTGAGAAGTCATTTTTAATAATTTTTTTTGGGTCTTGCTGCATTTGAAATGCAGCAAGTACTTCACAGATCCTATTACAAAAAAAAAATGTTTTTCTAACAGACAATTGTTCTTCACAATTGAACCAAAGTGGCCGTCAAGTCATGCTTTGAATTTTGGGGGCATTTTGCTGTGACATGCAGCTATACTACAGGTCCTAATTACTAAAAAATGATTTGTTCGAACATACATTTGTTCTTCACAATTGACCAAAGAGCTCAAGGGACATGCTTTGAATTTTTGGGGGCATTTGGCTGTGACATGCAGAGGTCTATACTAACAGGTCCTAATCTAAAAAATGGTTGTTTCCAAAAACAGACATTTGTATCTTCACAATTGAACCAAAGTGGCTGCAAGGGTCATCTTTGAATTTTTTGGGGGCATTTTGCTTTGACTGTGCAGCTATACTACAGGTCCCTATTCTAAAAAATGTGTTTCTAACAGACATTTGTTCTTCACAATTGTTGCAAGAGTGGCACAAGGGTGATGGTGCTGTCAGAAACCGGAATAAGGTAGTGACACTGTTAATGTACACATATTGCAAGAATTACTGTTTTTTTGCAAGATCTTTAACATAGCTATCAATCCCTGTAATGAGACCCACCCATTTAATACAATGAAAAAATGAGAACAAATACATGGTGGGGATAGCCATCACTATTTTTATAAATGTGTTTTCTAGAATTAATAGTACTAAAAAACTTGCATGTACAAATAGCCCCCCTGTTAAAAAAATTCCCTCTGAATTGTTACAAGAGGTACAGGAAAAACTTGACCAGATGTAGGTAATTCAGAGAACATGGAGTATGAGCACAGACAAGAACAAAGTACAGAGACCATTTCCTCCAGCACGTTGAGTAAAAATGAGAAAAAGAATGCCAAAGATAAAGGGCACCTGGGTGTAACAGGAGCGATAACCACCAGTATTTCCAAGTGAAGCTCGAATTGGTCCACACTCATTCAACTGAGTAGGGTTGCAAGCGCTATCTCACCCAGGTAATTGACTGTGTACAAGGAAGGCTGGAGTTCTCACACTTCCGCTCCGCACTCTGCTTTCAGCACGACAGTTTTCGTTTGCTTGGTATGCTGCGGCATCAGGAGCATTTTTAGACCTGCTGTTAATAGATGACGGACGCCACCCTGGCTTCAACCGCACCCACAGTAACTCCCGCCTAGGTCCATGCTGAGGCCGCTATAAGGACAGTTATAGACCAATGTCCAGTTCATCAAAAATGGTGGTTGAAAGACACCTTTTTCCGGCACTTTTTAAATGTGGGGGTCATGCAGGTTTGGGGCTCATGCTGTGCCCCAGGACAGTATCGTCAATGTCCAATGAGAAACTAAAATGGTGGTTAGAAAGACTCCTTTGTCCAGCACTTTTTAAATGTGGGGGTCATGCAGGTTTGGGCACATGCTGTGGCCCATGAACAGTTATAGTCATGTCCTTTTGAAACTAAAAAAGTGGGTTGAAACGACTCCTTTTTTCCGGCCCTTTTAAATGTGGGGGCAATGCAAGTTGGGGCTTCATCTGTGGCCCAGGACAGGTATAGTCGAATGTCCAGTGTAAACTAAAATGGTGGTTGAAAGTCTCCTTTCTCCGGCACTTTTTAAATGTGGGGGTCAAGCAGGATGGGGCTCCATGCAGTGGAGCCCAGGAACAGTAATAGTCATGTCCAGTGAAACTAAAATGGTGGTTGAAAGACTCCTTTATCCAGCAACTTTTTTAAATGTGGGGTCATGCAGGATGGGGCCTCATGCTGTGGCCAGGACAGGTATAGTCAAATGTCCAGTGGAAACTAAAATGGTGGTGATATCACTCCTTTCTCTCCGGCACTTTTTTTAAATGTGGGGGTTCATGCAGTTTGGGGGCTCATGCTGTGGCCCAGGACAGGTATAGTCAATTCCAGTGAAACTAAAAAGGTGGTGAAACACTCCGTTTTTCCGCCACTTTTTTAAACTGTCGGGTCATACAGGTTTATGATGGTCATTCTGCGGTACAGGAACAGATAAGTTAGTGTCAAGTATCAACTAAAATGGTGGTTGAAAGACCTCCATTTTTGCGGCAACTTTTTAAATCTGGGGTCATGCAGGTTTGGCTCAATGCTGCGTTCCAGGACAGGGATAATATCAATGTCCAGCTTCAAGGTAAGATGATAGATTCAAATCATACTGCCTTCTGGCGCTTTTTAATTTTGTGATCAGTGTTTAATGGCAGGCTGTGTGACCAAGACAGGTGGAAAGTTGAATGGTCTGTGACTTTTTCTGTACTTTTAGAACCTAAGTAGGTGTTGCCTAAGATGTAAGACACGTCATCCATTTGACAGTTTGTGGATGTTATTTCAGCTTCTCCACCTTGTTTGTGGTAATAATGAAGGTGTTGTTGCTCACCCATAGACGTAATGGTAATCGCTAAAAATCGAAGCACACTATCGAAAAACCTTATCGATAGCGCCGACTATCGACTATCGATCGAACTCGATAGCCAACGCAATCGCTCAACACTACTTGTAACCAATAAAAGTTATTAAGTTTTAAAGCACTTGGATTCGCTGGATCAAACTTTGCCTTGGGACCTAGTGCAAGGCGGTGCCTCTACTCTCAGGGTGCATTATCTGAGGCAAGTCAGGCAGTGTTGAAGCCTTGACCGGGAGGAAATCCGGAGAGTGAGGAGGAATCCTGGACACCGAGGTTACCGACGTCCCTAGCCTTGGAAAGAGGTTGGCACGAATTTGAGGCGGAGGAGGGAAGAATGAGGAAGAATCATTTGCTAGTGCCCACCTCGTACACAGAGGCTAGGGAAATCAAGGCTCCATCTCTCACAATGAGTGCTTGATGCTCCAGTTTCCTCCAAACATGATCTCGCATTAAGGCCATCAAAATGAACAACAGTTATAGGAGGTGGCCCACCCATCTCGATACCTAGGTACAAAACAAACTCAGCACTTTCCTTCCACCCACCCCAAATAAAGTAAAATGCAGAAATAGGAACCTTGTCTGATTGATCAGCTGAGACATCTGTTGCGCACGTTCACATTCCTTTCGAAATTCACGGTGGAACAACGTCAGCGAGGTGCAGCTGTAAATGCGCAATAGCCGAAAGCCATCAGCAGGCAAGGTGGCAGATTGCCTAATGGGTGACCTCAGGCAATCTTTATTTACCACCTCACCAACGCATGTACAGCAGGTCAACACATACAACACACAGCGACCAGCTTAAGATCATGGTGCACGACTATCTGCGTCTCAACACCGATTGTTGTTTTATGTGTTCCTGACCCATCGATTCGGTATTAAAAGGATAATGGCCCGAGGCTCGCTCGCCTCGCCATAAAGGTGTTTGAGTCCAGCCCCAGTAACAGCATCCATCGTCATATCTGAGCGTACCTTCAGCACAGCTTGAGGGAGTCATTACAGACAAAACGCAACCGGCTTTCCACAGATTAAATGTGGAACGTTTTGACTTCATCAAGAGGAAACAGCATGATCTCTGATGATGTTGTGGCCTCATTGCCGCAGTCACCGATGTTAGTTGTTGGTGCAACTTCACATTCCTCTTCCAAAAGAAAAGGACCTCTTGAAAAACTTTTTTTTAAATAAATGATCATTTCTTCTGCAATTTTTAAAATCTCAGTTCCAAAAGACATCATTTTGCTGGTATTGGTTGCGGTGTGGCAGAGAAAGTCATATTTAAAAATGTTTTGGTCTATAGCTGCATGAAATGCAGCAATGCTACAAGGTCCTATTATAAAAAAATTGGTGGTTTCAACAGACATTTGTTCTTCACAATTCTCAAGAGGGGCTCAAGGGTCATGATTTGAGATTTTTGTGGCCATGTTGCTGTGGAAATGCAGCTATACTACAACTACAGTCCTATTGATAAAAAATGTGTGTATCTAACAGACATTTTGTTTCTACACAGCAAGTGTCAATAATTTCTCAAGGGTGATGGGACTGACAAAAATAGAGAAATAGGTTGGACACTGTTAATTGACACATATTGCAAATGACTATTTTTTGTCAAGATCTTTAACAAGTTAGCAATCGCTGTAGAGAACAAATGCATTTAAATACAAAAAAAAAAAAAAAAAAGAGAAACAAAAGAAAAAGACGTGGTGGGATCCATCCTAGTTTCAAAAGTGATATTTTTTCTAGAATGTAAACGAACTAAAAAACTTGCAGTGTACAAAACTAGCTGATACAAAAAGTTTGCTCTCTGAATTGTAAACAAGGATGGAACAGGAAGATTGAACAGATGTAGTTATTCCAGTAGGACATCGGTGTAGGATCACTTTCGCCCCCCAAGACCAGAGAACAATTTCCTCCAACACGTTAAGATTAAAACGATAAAAAAAAATCCAAGAAAAAAAGGGCAACTGGTGAAACAGGAGCTACTAACAAGAAGCCACCAGCAACTCCAAGTCAAGCTCATTGGTCCGCACTCATACGGAAGGGGCAAACGCTCTCATAGAGACAGAGAATTTCTCTAGCGCTAATACCGATGTCTTGACTGTGTACTGAGAATGCTTGAGGTCTGACGCTTACACTTCCACTTCCGCACTTTTTCGAATGCAGCATTCCAAAAGGGCTTTTTTTTGCTGTTTTAATGGATGACGATACGCCATGCCTGGGGCTCACAAACCTACACCCACTGTAACTCTTGCACTGCTAGCTTAACCTGCGGTGCTAATATATGACGAACACCAGCCCTGGGCTCTCCACCGCACTCCACTGGAAACTCGGGCCCCTGCTTAGCTGAAACCTGCGTGTCAATAGATACCGGACGCCAGCCCTTGCTCTCACCACACCCACTGTAAGGCCGGCCCTGCCAGCTGAACCTGCATGAATCCACGTTTTACAGCCTCCACCTGCCTCGATCGATTAATTTCCTGAATGCAGGATTTTCAGACAGGCCTCTTTGAACCTACTGGGGACATCAGTTTCGTTTTGCTTTCACATTCTAATGGTAACGGTGGAACAAGTCACCAGTAGAATGGTAAATATCTCTAAAGCATCAGTACTGGAAAACGAGTTTGTTTTTAATATAAATTTTAATTCCTATTGAGAAATAATCTGCTGATGGGCCATAAGGAGCACCTTGTGACGGGTTTTTGGGTTATGCTGCAGTCCAGGACATGGATAGTCAATGTCCAGTTTAACTGAAATGGTGGTTGAAAGACTCCTTTTTATGGCAGTTTTTGATCTGTGGGTCAGACAGGTTTAATGGTCATACTGCGGTCCAGGACAGGTATAGTCAATGTCCAATTCAACTAAAATGGTGGTTGAAAGACTCCTTTTTCCGGCACTTTTTAAATCTGGGGGTCATGCAGGTTTGGGGCTCATGCTGTGGCCCAGGACAGGGATAGTCAGTGTCCAGTTAAACTAAAATGGTGGTTCAAAGACTCCTTTTTCAAGCAGTTTTTAAATCTGGGGGTCATGCAGTTTTGGGGCTCATGCTGTGGCCCAGGACAGGTATAGTCAATGTCCAGTTCAACTAAAATGGTGGTTCAAAGACTTCTTTTCCTGGCAGTTTTTAAATCTGGGGGTCATGCAGGTTTGGGGCTCATGCTGGGGCCCAGGACAGGGTTAGTCTATGTCCAGTGAAACTAAAATGGTGGTTGAAAGACTCCTTTTTCTGGCACTTTTTAATCTGTGGGTCAGACAGGTATAAGGGTCATGCTGCGGTCTAGGACATGTATAGTCAATGTCCAGTTCAACTAAAATGGTGATTGAAAGACTCATTTTTTGGCACTTTTTAATCTGTGGGTCATGCAGGTTTGAGGGTCATGCTGTGGTACAGGACAGGTATAGTCAATGTCCAGTTCAACTAAAATGGTGGTTCAAAGACTCCTTTTTCCGGCACTTTTTAAATCTGGGGGTCATGCAGGTTTGGGGCTCATGCTGTGGCCCAGGACAGGGATAGTCTATGTCCAGTGAAACTAAAATGGTGGTTCAAAGACTCCTTTTTCCGACACTTTTTAATCTGTGGGTCATGCAGGTTTGAGGGTCATCCTGCGGTACAGGACATGTATAGTCAATGTCCAATTCAACTAAAATGGTGGTTGAAAGACTCCTTTTTCCGGCAATTTTTATATCTGTGGGTCAGACAGGTTTAATGGTCATACTGCGGTCAAGGACAGATATAATCAATGTCCGGTTCGACTAAAATGGTGGTTGAAAGACTCCTTTTTCCATCACTTTTTAATATGTGGGTCAGACAGGTTTAAGGGTCATGCTGCGTTCCAGGACAGGGATAGTCAATGTCCAGTTCATGTAAAATCATGGTTCAAATAATACTGCCTTCTGGCACTTTTTAATTTGTGGGTCATGCAGGTTTAAGGGTCATGCTGTGGTGCAAGACAGGGATAGTGAATGGTCTGTGAGTTTTTTTCTGTGACTTTTATAACCTAAGTGTGTTGCCTAAGATGGCACGTATCCAGTTTACTGTTTTGGATGTTAATTCCAGCTTCTCCAGCCCTGTTTGGGTGTAAGAATGAAGGTGTTGTCCCTCTCCCATAGACTTTAATGGTCATCGGCGATAATCTATTATCGACTATCGGAAATCGTCATGATAATTGACGATAACGACTATCGTCCCGATGACGATGGTCGACGTAATCGCTCATCACTAATTATGACCTGTTACATGAGCATTTGAAGACATGCATTCTAAATGTAATTATTAGCTCATATCTGTATACATTTACCCCTGCTTCTGGTTTTCACAGTACAAATCTACTCAATACATGAACAAATTCAAGTGTTGCTCCTTTAAATGCCACAGTAGCCTCTGCCTTTTGCAAAGTTAAGAAAAACTATTAATGTAGTAATGTGAAACATAGAGAAATATGATTGTCTTGCAGTATAAATGTACATGCTGTCTACATTCTTTAGATAAATTGTTATTCTATCTCTATTTAGATTTCATCTCATTGCAGAATTGTCCCTACAGACATGAAAAATGTCATCATCCATTCAATATATCAATGACAAGACTGTAATTTAACCTGCCATACTTCTTGTTACCATCATGATAGATGACACTTTAGTTTAAAAAAATAGCTAAAATATCATCCATAGTACAGGTTTGTCCTTCAATCTGGGAATAAATTGCACCCAAAGTTTAGAGCTCTCAAAAGGACAAACAAATGTTTTGTTTCCTTCTGTGCTGAAACCTTGACACCTTACAGCTTAATCATACATTTGAGACTTGGTTTTTAAATGTAATATAGCTGACCCCAATCATCTGTAGCACAAATCTCCTCTTATCATTCTGCCAAAAAAGCAACACTTTTTATTTTATAAAACCAGCACCTTTACAAAATAATCATGCATGAAAATAAGTGTGACCATAGCAAATGCATGATATCCATTGAGCATTGTAATGCACAAAGATGTAGCTGATCTAAATCATTTGCAGACATAATTATTTTGTGATAATAACAGCCTTTGGAGCTACTTTGCTCATCACATCATTTTTGTTATATTAAGAATACCCAGAGCCAAATTTTATTTTTAATGCAGTGGATTTTCATGATATAATTTGATGCATGACATATTATGGTGATAAGGGAAATGGCATTAAAATAGCAAAAAAAAAAAAATACTTGATCATTTAAGAGCAATGACCATGGACAAAAAAAACAGATATTACTATTAGTACTGGAGATAAACAGAGACAACAAAGAGCCTCTGTGTACAGCACCGTTTAGCATGGTCTAAGCTTGGGGGACATTTCCAACAGAGGATTTTGCTGCAAATCCATGGTGATTCCTTAGGTTTTACACATAACTTTTTAGAAAAACTTTATGGGACACATATATTAATATTGTCTAATATAGATTTCTTTATTTCTTTATCATAGTGTTGATAAATCAAGTGCCTGTTTTGCCTGTCTAGTGTAAGTTTACACCTTCTATTGGTTGGTTTACTTTATGCCACTTTTTGTGGTAAAATTGTGGAGCATTTTGGTGCAGGGCATTACAAACTGGGCCACATTGTATTTCAGTGAAGTCATGACCCTTTTACTGAGGTAATTTTCCTCTTGTCAGATGTAGCATAGGAGTGTTTAGAAACTGCCAAGAACATATCATAAATGTGATGTAATGTACACAACTATTTTGCTCCAAATTGCTAAAGAATTCTGTACCAGTCGAAAAATAAACAGAAACACAGAAGGTTAACAGCAGAAAAATCATATGGTCCATCTATTCGGCTCTTATAATACCGACTTTGCATTTTTCTTTTTTTTTATTTAAACATAAGATTTATTTTATTTTTAAAAAAGGAAAAGTTGACAAAGTGGGTACAAACAAGAAGTACCAAATATCCAAGTATACAACAGTGAGACAGCAAACAGTCAAACAGAGCCTCACGAAGCGATTACTACATTAAGGAATGTCATGTTACAAAACAAAGGGAATGAAATGTTATTCATCTCGACTTCAAATAACATGAATGTTCAAAATCTTTTACTGCGATCCAATGTTAAGCTAAAAATAAACATTGTAAAATGAGATACTAGAACACGATTCAATATGTCGAGGTAGCGTAAAGAACTAAATAACTCTTCCTAGCGGGTTTATTTAAATAACCTAGATTCAATCCAGCAGGACCATTTCTTTCTGGTATGAATAGCCAAATGAGGTGGAACTAGCAGACATACCTCTGAGTGGTATTGAAGGTTTGTTCTGCTGATTACCTCTGTTATTCCAAGAGGTGTGGGTAGTTTCCAAAAAGAAGTAATAACCATTCGAGCTGCTGTCAAAACATGGAATATGATGGTTTGGAAGGATGGTGGGTATTGTGATAGGGTAATATCTAATATCGCAATTTTTGGGGTAAGGATTATCGGTGAACCCAACACTTCTGAGAGCAGTTTTCCCACCTCTACCCATAAAAGCTTTGTGGTTGGGCAGCCTGAGAGACATATGAGATATGCGGTTGGGGGTAAGATACCACCTAAGATGCAACTTTCTGGACAGTTCTATGTGGTTGGCGCATTTAGTGTGGCGATATGGGCTTAAAGCGCCATTTATCCTCTCTAGTATAAACTTCCCCTAATTCCTTTTCCCATTTGATGGCATATTCAGGTTTATTGTCTTCCATGTCTTTATTTAAGGTTATATAATCGAAAGGCCTTTTTTAACCCCTTTTTCTCCAGTAAAAAATTATCAAATGGGGTAGGGGAGGTGTAGTGATGTTGCCAGGCCAAACATTGTACTGTATGTCTGATCTGCAGATAGCAGAGAAACTGGTTCTGCGGGAGATCAAATTCTTCTCTAATCTCATCAAAAGATTTAAAAGCATCATTGTTATATAAGTCTCCCACTTTTCTGATACCTTTAGAAAGCCACCCAAAAAGAGAAAGATGAGGAGCCACTTGTAACAAAACTGTTAATGGGCAATTTTCTCTAGAAATCGAAACTCCTTTCATTGGAACAATATACGTAGCCCAAACTATGGCTATATGTTGTAGGGTCGGGAGGTCCCAATTGGGTAACTTTTGTCCTAGTAGAGCCGAGAGTAAGAAGTCCCTGATCAAGAAGGGTTCTACTGATGAGCTCTCCAGGGACGCCCAATGATGTGCTCCAGATTTTATCCAGAGATGTAAGATTAGTTCCAAAACTGCAGCAATGTTGTAATAGAGAAGATTTGGAACTGACATACCTCCTAACCTGCTATGTCTAAATAGATACTGCTTCATAAAACGTGGTTTCTTATAAATGCAAGGATTGTATAGTTTGCAGAAAGTTTGGTGGAAACAAAAAGGACAGGGCCCGGGCGACATATAGGAATCTAGGTAATAGAAACATTTTTGTAATGTTTATTCTCGCTATCCAAGAGAGAGGCATATGTTGGAGTCTCATTTTTTCGGAGTGTATAGAAGACTATTTTAGTAGAATTTAAGTCAACTGTGTTTTTTGTGGAGGGAGTAATTTTAACTCCCATGTAGGTAACATAGGATTTGGTCCATAGGAAATTGAATTTCCGGATTTGGACACCGAGAGAGGTTGGGCAGTTAACTTCTAACAACGTGGATTTGTTCATGTTTAATTTATAGTAAGTTAGTCTAGAATATTGCTCTAGGAGTACCAAAAGAGACGGAATTGATGTTAGAGGATTGGAGCAGATGACTATATCGTCTGCGTATAAGCTTACTTTGTGAGTAGAGTTAAATATTGAGATACCCTGGCTTGAAGAAGAGATTCTTAAGGATTCTGCTAGTGGTTCAATGCATAAATTAAATATTAATGGGGATAATGGGCACCCCTGCCTCGTACCATTGGAAATGGGGAATGTGTAGAAATCCTGAAGTATAAACTTTGGCAGTTGGAAGGGTATATAATGACAGTGTCAGGATGATTAAATCAGGTGTGGAAATTATCTTTGTTCCATTCCTTATCCAATTAAATGCCTTCTTCCGAATTATATTATTATTATTGCTGCCGGCAGCCGGAGCTTGAGAAGTATGACCCATACGCTTGGCTGTGACATTAAATCTGAAGTTTAATCACCATAAATTACATTCCCCAATAGAACTTTTTAATCACATGACTATTATATCACTACATGATTGGTTAATTGGTGGTTGCAAAGAGACAAGTTATAATTTGCTATCATCTGGGGGGAGGAGGAAGGCCTTGACTTTCTTGGTTCTAGCAGACACCGCATGTGTGAGAGATATCTGATAGTTCGGTAAGGATGTATAGCAGTAAAAGCAGTTTAACAAACTATCTGATGAGCTTAATAAGAATATAATGATGAAACAGACTTTTGATGTTTTTTTCCTTAAATTACCGACTTGACAACAGTATGACTTTCAAAAAATTACCATTAAATCTAAATTTATGAAGTACCTCTTGTAGGTACACCTAATTTATTCAATCAAATGCTTTCTCGCCGTCTAACGAGAGCAACCCTATAGTAGTTTTTTGTTTATTAACTATATGTAAAATATCCAGTATTCTGCGCACTCCATCTCTAGTCTGTCAGCCTTGGACAAACCTACTTGGTCTTTATAGATAATGGAAGGCAGGATGGTTTTGACTCTATTTGCTATAATTTTAGAGAAAAATTTTGTATCACAGTTTAAAAGAGAAATAGGTCTGTAATTTGTTACGAGGTCAGGAGCTTTCCCTGGTTTTGGTATAGTGGTAATAATAGCTCCCAACATTTCAGACGGCATGCTACCTTCGGCAATACTAGAGTCAAAGATACTCAACAAGTGTGGGGATAGGGTATGCATAAACAGTTTATAGTATTCGTTAGTGAACCCGTCTGGACCAGGGGATTCATTTAGTTTGGATTGTCTGATAGCGGATTCGATTTCTTGAACCATAAGTGGGGAGTTAAGAAATTTTTTGTTTTCTTCTGTGAGAACTGGGAGTTTCAATCGTGAGAGAAAATTTTCAATCTCTTGAATTGAAGCTAAGGGAGTTGAGGTGTCGTTTTTAATATTATATAAGGATTTATAGTAATCAGCGAATGAATTGGCTATTTTCTGCGGATCATAAATCTTTTTTTATCAGACAAAGGTCAAATATGCAATTTTAATTTTGTTGAATTTTTTTTTTTTTTTTCTTTTTCAAAAACTTTTTTGAAGCAAAGCACACAGGGTAAAATAAAGTATAAAGGAAAACAAAATAAAAGGTATATAAAGCATATACCACAAAATTTTGGCAGCGAATAGAGTAAGC
>JAODAL010027994.1:0-54037 GCA_025379985.1 Phyllomedusa bahiana | reverse complement strand
TTTACTAAAATACTCATTTGTGCTTTGGGAAAAATACACTTGTAGTGGCAGTAATCAAAAAATTTTTGGACTTTTACTCCCTTTTACTTCACCTCCTACAAAAAATTTTTTCCCAAGGGGAGTGCTTTTCCCTACAAAAAATTTTTCTCTTGGCTAGAAGCCACGGCATGGGGCACCCGGGTTTTTGCTCGTATTTCGCTGAGGACCACTTTCTCCTCCCAGGGCATCACGATTGGGCGCAACAAAAAATCACCCTTTCCCCTCTTGACTTTTGAAATGCCTTTGACCCCCCAACCGCATTGGTCATCAAAATGTTCAGAATAAGGTATATAAGTATGTGTATAATGGGTGACCATTTGGGCCCCTTTTTTTTTCTTCAGGGGGACGAGATGAGATGATGATTACGACATTTGTGGCCATGACTGAAAGAAAGAGGAGTAAAACCTTTTTGGATGCGGGTGGCAAACCACGGAAGCCCCAAAGGCGACGCCCCAGAATAAGACCCTGGAACCAACCAAGCATGACGGGCCTGAGGGTCCTGCGACGGCGATTTGCTCACGGTGTTTGTCTGGAGCACTGGAAGGAGTGCCTTGTCTCATCCCTAGCCCACATCCTACACCCCTCCTTGCTCGCTTATCACCTCATTCCTCATTTAAAAGAGAAATTTTAAAAAAGGTAAAAAATTTGTTAACGACTTTTATGCAAAACTCTAACACAAACTGGGAAAATAAACTTTTCTTCTCAAAGAAAAAGGGAGATTTGTTAACGGGTCTTATTGAAGAACTGACCAGCAACAAATGGAAAACTGAACTTTCTTCAATCCCCCAAAAATTCACAAGAAAAAACTGTTTTAAAAAATTTCTTTCTATGGGGATTTTCTAACGGTGCTTTTCACTAGCTTTAAACCCCAAAACTGAAAAAGAAATTTTGGGGGACCAACAAAATTTTGGACAAAAAAAACCAATTTGAAATCAATTTCCCATAAAAAACAGATTGTTGATGGGTCCTTTTGCAATAGCTGGACCCCCCAAAAAAAAGGGGGAAATTAATTTTTGGGGGACTCAAATAAAAGGAAATATGCACCAGCAACAAATCTAACAGCAGTTTTCCTGTCAAAATCGCTGAAAATTGTGGGGGCCGCATGCATTCAAGAAGCGACAAGAGCAGTGTGTTTAGTACGGGTGAGCTGGAAAGGCGTTTCACCGGGAAAAACTAAACAGGGTCGTTTTTAGCAGCAATGAGATCCCTACCACTCATAGTGACGTTTTTGACACCCCCTTTCTGGGGCACTGATTGGAGGGGTTACCAAAACGTAGGAAACAGCTAAAAGTTAAACAAAAAATGGCGCGTTGACGCACACCCTCGAACGGAATTTTCTCGAAACGAACCATAAAACTCGTTCTCTCAAAATCAAAAAAAACGAAAAGTTTCAATTTAAAAATTTTAACTTTTATCGAACCATTGATCAACACACAATGAGGAAAACAGCTGAGTGGGCGGCCCCGGTGGAATTGACGGTGCCTTTAATTTTAAATACTCATCGATAAATTTTTTTTGGGCTGATGTAGAAATTGCCCAAACCCAAAGATAAATAAACTGGATGGAACAAGGCTCTGGGCCCAGATCTTCACCCAAAATTTCTTAAAGATTTTCAGCCTTTAATCTCGTCCCCCCGTTATGAAAATTTAGAATTCTCGGTGACTGGTATAGTGCCAAGATACGGTCGGGGCAAATTGGGGGAAAACTGTGTAGGGGCTCATAAGGACAAAAAACAGGAAATTTGGTTGAATACAATATAAAATTTAATTGCCACAGGGTTTTACTAAGACAGGATT
The DNA here is from genome assembly GCA_025379985.1 of Phyllomedusa bahiana. Taxonomy (NCBI): domain Eukaryota; kingdom Metazoa; phylum Chordata; class Amphibia; order Anura; family Hylidae; genus Phyllomedusa; species Phyllomedusa bahiana. The sequence goes on along the minus strand of JAODAL010027994.1, from coordinate 52,202 downwards.
GTCAGACTAACCTATCTGTTTTTAAAAGAGGTGAGTAAAGTCAGGGGTATGGGGCGGCGTGGGAATACAGGGGTGGGCCCATTAATGGATACACCTAAATAAAATGGGGGAAAGGTTGGGGAAAAAAACTTCCTGTTTTTTGGCAATTATATATGGGAGGGGGAAACTTTTCAAGATGGCGGCCATTTTGAATTTGGCCATTTTGGATCCAACTTTATTTTTTCCAATGGGAAGAGGGTCACTTCACAAGAAAAACAACGGTGTGCTTGGTTTTAATGTAACTTTATTCTTTCATGAGTTATTTACAGGTTTATGACCACTTTAAAAAAAATTCAAAGTGCTGCCCATTGGGGAAAGTCAATGCAACCCCTTCTTCCACTCTTGACACACTGATAGCCCACCACAGAAGAAATGCAGCACAGGTTTTTCATAATTTTTGGTTCAGATCCACATCTCGAATCTTCCAGCAAGACAATTACCCCAGATGCCCCAAAATTAAATCTAAGGGGTTTCAGTTGGGGATTTGGTGGCCATTAAAAGGCACTGATGCCATTCCTTTTTCCCCGGGGAAACTTTTAATGGGGGGAATGCTCAGACCTGACCCTAGAGAAGTGAATCGATCTAACGAAGTGGAATTCGTTAGAATTTCAGGAAAATTTGTTTCCCAAAACGAAGCAAGTTTATGGTTTCGCGGGAACAAATCACTTTTTTTTAAAATGGGCACGGACATGGTTGCATGGGCAAAAACTATGGGAGGAAAAAAGGAACGCCTTCAATGCATTTTCAAATGAAGCAATCATCAACCACCGTCTTCTGTGACATCACGCCAAAAATAGGATCCCATGTTAAATTTCTGCACTTGTCAGGTTTTCTGTCACAAGCATCTAGCTGTGCACATACATTCCTCTTGCAAAAAAATCGTTTTTTTTGAGCTCTGAGGAAAAGACCTTAAAATTGTTTCAATACCACCTGTTTTTGAACCCCGTTTTTTTTTTGTTTTAGTTTGGGGTATTCTCCATAAAATCCGGGTGTTGGGGTATTTTGCTCCATAAAGCCCGAAAACAATCTGGCCACCTGTGGCTTTTTTTTTTTTTTAACAAGGGGCTAATTTCCCCTTGTTTTGGGGGAAATTTCGAGTCAAATACAGGGTGTGTGTATTCTGCCCCCTACACGCTTGAAATCCATCGGTAATTCTTGAGGTTTTTTATACCGAGGGTTAATTTCTCCTCTTGTTTTGTGGGGGGATTTCAGTCAAATACAGGGTGTGTGTATTTCTGCCCCCTACATGCTTGAAATCCATCTGGTTCATTCTGTAGGGTATTTTATCCCAAAGGGTTTAAATTTCTCCTCTTGTTTGTTGGGGGAAATTTGATTTCAAAAACAGGGGGGGTTTAATTTCTGTCCCCTACATGCTTGAAATCCATCTGGTTCATTCTATAGGGTATTTTATATCAAGGGTTAATTTCTGCTCTTGTTTTGTGGGGGAATTTCAGTCAAATAGAGGGTGTGTGTATTTCTGCCCCATACACGCCTGATTCTATCTTGTTCATTCTGTAGGGTATTTTATACCAAGGGTTAATTTCTCCTCTTGTTTTGTGGGGGAATTTCAGTCAAATACAGGGTGTGTGTATTTCTGCCCCGTACACGCCTGAAATCCATCTGGTTCATTCTGTAGGGTATTTTATACCAAGGGTTAATTTCTCCTCTTGTTTTGTGGGGGAAGTTGAGTCAAATAGAGGGTGTGTGTATTTCTGTCCCGTACACGCCTAAAATCCTTCTGGTTCATTCTGTAGGGTATTTTATACCCAAGGGTTAATTTATCCTCTTGTTTGTGGGGGAATTTGAGTCAAATACAGGGTGTGTATTTATCATATTACAGACATCTTCATTAAACAGAGTCTGTTCTGCTGTAAATTTTTGATCAAACAGTATATTAGACAGAGAGGTGACAGGCCCTTCACATGCGAGTGACAGTGGCACAAATGTTCCTGGAGCAGGCACAGGTTACAGCACATTAAGGAGACATCGCAGCAGGGGTGACTCGGTGAGGCCAGAGCTACCATTGTCATCTAGCGGCCATGTGTTGATCACCAAGCCAACGGTTCTTGATTGGTTAACTAGATCATCAACTTTCTCCAAGATGACATCTGACAACCCCAGCCAAGAGTCTGTGGGTTCGTCAGACATAACCTGACGCATGGCCTGGGAGCAGGTCAGAGGCTCTCACCTGTCCTCAACCCGCCTCTGTCCCATTCAGTTCCCTCAGCCAGAGTACTACTGATGTAGATATCCTTTCTTAGCAACCTCTCTGTCTCCCACGGACCTTCAAACATAACAATGCACTGTGATTCTATTCAAAAGATTAGAATACTTTATTATGGACTGACATGATTTTTTAAAGGTAAGGCGTGATCATACAGAGAAGGTAGGCATAAATCAATCCAATCAAAGATAAGTATAGTAAGATAATAAGGTTACAATCCAATCAGTGTCTTAATGAAAAGATATCATTTAATTATTAAAATCATGGGCACCTCCCATCTACCAAAAAAAATAAAAATGAATACTCTGAAAATCTGCCTTGTTACACTAATCTAATAACCTTAAATTTAAACAGCAGCTATGACCTGTAAATTTAAATGCCCCAGCCTTCAGACTATCTCTGACCAAATAGTGAGCGGAACAGAACATGTCCTTGAATCCTAAATCAGAAATTCATATTAGAAACAAAGATTTAAGTTTGAAGAAGACAAGATGAATGCCATAAATTATAATGAGCATCAAACTATCAAACTTAATTCATTCTGTTACAAAATTTTGGTTTGGGTTCTAGTGCCACTATACAGGAAGGAAGAACTTTTTTGAGGACATTCACATCAAAAACGGGCAGCGAAGAGGTGGGGCAGACACCCCGCTGCTTCTTGCAGTAGGCGGGCAAGTAGTGATGTGGAAAGTGGCATGGGAGGTTATGTTGTGAGAGGTCAGGCTCTGCATACCAAGACCATTGAGGAGGACAGCAGTGATGGGCAAACAGTAATCGATGACCAGGCAAACCAGGTGTAGAACTGCATGACACAGGGCGAACAAAGTCACACAGGGGATGAACTGCTCTGCGTCATGCAACACGAAATCAATGTGTGGCTTTTTTCCCCCAACAACTGCAAACGGAACCATTTGGTGACAGACAATGGAAGAAACCTAGTGGCCGCGCTGCATTGAGGAGGGATGACCCGTGCGCCCTGCATGGTGCATGTGTTTAATCTGGTTGTCAAACGGTTCCTCAAGTTTTCCAGCCATCTGCAAGACATTCTAAAAATGGCCAGGAAAAATGTGCATGGGACTTCATCCTTCCAACAAAGCCAAGCACACCCTCCTTGAGCTGCAGCAGCAGAATTGCCTCCCCCAACATAGGCTGATATGCGATGTTTTCACCCGTTGGAATTCCAGCCTTCATATGTTGGACCGACTGTATGAACAGAGAAAGGCCATTAATGATTTTTTGATGATCCAAGCGGACAGGAGTACTCCCTGTGTAAATTTTAGATGCACCAGTGCAGCTCATGCATGACAACCCGCCGTTTGCTCAAGCCCTTTGAGGAGGCCACATTATTTGTCAGTCGCCAGGACTATGATATGGCTAACGTCATTCCACTGCTTCATGTCCTGGAACAGATGCTGCAAAATCTGTCTGTTCATGGGACTGGAGACGTGGCAACTACATCTCATGGCCACTTGAGTCCAGTGAGGGATGAACTGGAGGAGAACATTGGAGCACAAGCAGTGTCTGGCAAAATGAGTGGTTTTTCTACTCAGTGACAGGAGAGGAGGAGGGAGCGGGCGGAGGAGGTAAAAGGAGAGGGGGGGCAACGAGGCAATGCCCCGGACACACCGGGCAGTAACTGGGTGGAGGAGGGACTCCTCGGAGTCAGTTGACGAGGGCCCCGCAAATGCTGATTTCCTGGCTAGTGAAAAACCCAATAGTCCCAAAAGGCAGGGGGATGACTTCTGGCTCCCACCCCTTGGACCCCGCCCCGGGCCCAAAAAAGGGAGCCTTTTTTTCACCTGCCGAGAGGGGGGAAAAACTCAAGTACAAGAAAAAACCTATTTATCTTTTGGACTGCTTCTGTTTCACTTTCCATTTCTGACAGGTCAAGGGGGGTTCCTCATCCCCCCCTCCCACGCTGCTTGGTTATGGGGGGGGGGACCCGTCCAGCTCCATCACGCACCAAAAGTTGGATCTTGATGAGTAGCTTTCTCACCCCCCTGTGAGGGGGGGTACTCACCAGCACCCAGCCAACCTGGAGCAACTCTAACCACGGGGGGCATTGGAAAGCACCTCCACCCCACATAGAAATCCCTGGACTACTGGGCAGCCAAACGGATGTTGGCCCGCAATTGCCGAGTTGACGGAGAAGATCCTGACCGGCCAGTAGTGTGGCAAAAAAGCGGGTTTCGTCGGGGGGGCCATCGTTACCCCAAGGAGAACCCGTGTCCCCCCCAAAAATGGGGAGAGACTGCCTTTGTCAAAATAAAAGGCGTGGATGGGCCCAGGATTTCCACACCCAACCCAAATTAAAAGATTAGATCAGCCATGACCCCTCCCAAAAACTTTGACAAATGGTCTGGATTTTCGGGGCTTCCTCCCCTCACTACAATTCTGAGCTCCCACCCGCCTGATGCCCACACGCGCCAGCTGCTCCATCTACCACCCACCATTTACCAGGGACTGGAAATTGCCCTCACCTCCCCACTCTTTTTTTAGGCCATTATAGACTTCTATGCTCCGACACCTTTCCCCAAATTTTCATTTTTCCCCTCGTGGCCTACTCATGTTTTTTTCACCTCCAATTTGTATTGTACCCAAACGTGGCTTTTGTGTTGCTGCCACCTCCAAATGTTTATTGTGCCACTCCCGGGCCTACGTTTTTGCTGCCACCTCCTCAAACTGTCACTTGCCACTCTGTGGGCCCACTCAGTTGCTGCCACCTCCCGAAAGTGTCATTTTCCCCTCTCCGACCTCATGTTCTGTCCGTTGCTGCCCCAAATCCCCAAATGTGTCGTTTTGCCCAAACTGTGGCCAAACCTATGCGCCACCTCCACAAACTGTATTTGCCACTTGTGGCCACTCATGCTGCTTCCCCCTCCATCCTGGTTTTTTGTGCTCTCTGTGGCCCACGAGTTTCTGCCCCCTCCAAAGGTCCTTGTGCCCCTCTCTACCCCATGCTCTGTGCTGGGGTTTCCCCCCAACTCCACAATTGTCGTTTTGCCAATTTGGGGCCAAAACCCTACTGCTGCCACCCTTCAAAACTGTCACTTGCCAATCTGGCCTTTCATGTTGCGCCACCCCCCAAAATTTTTTCATTAGCACTCTCCGCCTCATCGTGTTGCTGCCGCCACCTCACACTGTGCATTGTGCCCAACTGGGCCTACGATGTTGCGCCACCCCCAGACGTTGATTGTGCCACTCTTTGGGCCAATGATGTTGCTGCCAATCCCAAACTGTCATTGCCCTCTGTGGCCAAATCAGATGCTGTCCCCTCCAAACTTGCAATTGCAACTCTCCGACCTCAGCTGCTGCGCTGTTTTCTGTCGCCACCTCCCCACCCGGTCTTGGCTAATCGTGACCCGTTTTGCGCGCCCGTACACAAAATGTCATTTTCCACTCGTGGGCCCACTCTGCGCGCCACCCCCACCCTGTGCATTGTGCCACTCTGTGGCCACTGATATTGCTCCACCTCCACATTCTGTCATTGGCCACTCTGGGCCCACTCATGCGCGCCAACTGACCACTTCCACCGCCACCCTGTGGGTTTTTTAAAGCATTTCCACCCTCCCCACCTATGACTTTGCCCACTAGTTTGGTTTTCCCTTTTTTTTAGTCTTTTTGGAATGAAAAGGGCAACAACCCATTTTAACCCTAACGCCAGTATACGGTCCTTTTTTGCTCAAGATGTCTGATGACTAGGTAGCCAAAAGTAGGAGGGATACAAACACAGAAGACATGCAAATATCCCATTTACCTGGTCATCTCTGTTTGGATAAAACTCCTTTTGTTTTGGCTTTAGCAATACTGATGGAATTGACCTCAAACGCAAAATTACTGCCAACAACCCTCTCCACTCTTTCGGAGGGGAGGGGGGCTCACAATGTATCAGCATTTTAACAGAACAGGTTCTGTCATAATTGTGGAATCATCTGAGTCGGTGTAAAGGGAGGCGCTCTTGATGCTTTTGGGTAGGATTTTGGGGCCCTCAGCTCTTTTCTTTCCATTTGGGGCGCTGACATCACCTTGTCAGGCTGCGTTCCCACTTCAGTTACTTGGTCAGTTTTGCCCCTGTAACTGCCCAGAGAAGTGAAGTGTGAAGCGATTCTAAGAGCGGTGTTTGTCATCTGTGTGTCATACTAAAAACACAGCATTGTATCAAGACCAAACCATGCCCCTATGCATTTTTAAGCATTGCACAATGTTCTACAAGACCCTACAGGCTCTCCGCAGCCAGGAAATAGCTGTTTTTTAACGCGATTCGTAGCGAATAAATTCGGGTGGAAACGATTTTTTGCTGAAAATTTTACGAATCTGGCGAACCGAATTTTTTAGAAATTCGCCCATCTCTACCTGACACCCATAATGTGGTGGTGCACCATCTTGCTGGAAAAACTCAGGAAATATGCCATCTTCAGTGCATAAAGAGGGCAACACATCATCATGTAGCAATTTCAGATATTCAGTGGCATTGAGGTTTCCATTAATGAAAAATGGCCCTACTATCTTTGTACCCTATATACCACACCGTACCATCAATTTTTGTGTCCCAACAGTCGTGGAGCGATCTATCCACTGTGTGTTAGTGTCAGACCAATAGCGGTGGTTTTGTTTGTTAACTTCACCATTCACAAAAAAGTTTGCCTCATCACTGAACATAATGGTCTGTGTAAACTGAGGGTCCTGTTTCAGTTTTTGTTTTGCCGATTCTGCAAATTCAGTGCGCCGATCTGGGTCATCATCCTTGAGATGCTGCAGCAGCTAGTTTTTGCAGCAGCTGTTTTTTATGCCATTTGTGAGTAGCTAATATTCGCCGAACGAACGTTCGACAGATGCCACTCTCCAGTGACATGCAGCGAGTGCTACGCTGTGGGCTCTTGCTGAATGAAGCTAGGACAGCTAGGAATGCATTCACATTTTGGCAAATCCAACACTGAACCTGTTTCACAAAATTTGGCAAGCAGTTTGTTATCTGTAGCATGGGAGATGGGTGGTCTCGTAGGGTATCTTGCATTGAAATCTGCTGCAATGACCCGGGTACTCCGTTCACCAGATATCAACACAATTAACCTCTGCAACATGTCAATGGCTGTAAACAAAGAGAAACTTGTAAATATCTCATGAAAGAATAAAGTTATGTTACAACCAAGCACCATTGTTTTTCTTGTGAAATTCTCAATAAGTTTGATGTGATACATGACCCTCTTCCCACTGGAAAAAATAAAGTTGGATCCAAATTGGCCGATTTCAAAATGGCGAACATGGTCAACACCCATCTTGAAAAGTTTTCCCCCTCCGATACACTAATGTGCCACAAACAGGAAGTTGATATCACCAACCATTCCTATTTTATTTAGGTGTATCCATATAAATGGCCCACCTTGTAGCGTTTTTAGACTTTGCAAAGGCGTTTTACACTGTCCCACATAAGCGTTTATTGGGTAAATTAGAAACCATTGAATTAGAAATAAGAGTGTGTATCTGGATTAAAAACTGGTTATCGGACCGTACTCAGAGAGAGTGGTCCCCGGTTATGCGTGGTGTGCCTCAGGGCTCATTATTGGGTCCTCTTTTATTCAATGTATTTATTAATGATATAGTGGAGGTGATTAATAACATGGTTTCTATTTTTGCAGATGACACCAAGAAGATGTTCTTAAATTGCAAGCAGACCTGGGCTCACTTAGGACGACATGTATGAATGGAAACTATAATTACACAATACAAATAGATAGAAGCTGAAGGGTTAAGGGCAAGTGCCACATACAAGTCATAATAAAGACATTAAAAAAATTAAAATGTAAACTATAATTACTCAATACAAATAGATAGCAGCTGAAGGGTTAAGGGCAAGTGCCACATACAAGTCATAATAAAGACATTAAAAAAATAAAAATGTAAACTATAATTATATTATAATTACCCTTAACCCTTCAGCTTCTATCTATTTGTATTGAGTAATTATAGTTTACATTTTTATTTTTTTAATGTCTTTATTATGACTTGTATGTGGCACTTGCCCTTAACCCTTCAGCTTCTATCTATTTGTATTGAGTAATTATAGTTTACATTTTTATTTTTTTAATGTCTTTATTATGACTTGTATGTAGCACTTGCCCTTAACCCTTCAGCTTCTATCTATTTGTATTGAGTAATTATAGATAACATTTTTATTTTTTTAATGTCTTTATTATGACTCGTATGTGGCACTTGCCCTTAACCCTTCAGCTTCTATCTATTTGTATTGAGTAATTATAGTTTACATTTTTATTTTTTTAATGTCTTTATTATGACATGTATGAATGGAGCTTGGCCAGATATCTGGCATCTTTTCAGCCCAATATCAGGCGCAGCCCTATTCCTACATTTTTAAATGTCCCGCACACCACTATCGAGCGCATTACATAGCGTTTGCGGTGCGCACTAGAACCGTAGTGAAGCTACATATTTATAGATTCGCTACGGCATATCTAGGCACATTACAGCTGGAACAAAGTGGTATACCTGATCCAGAAATGTCACCCTGGCGCTGGAATGCAGTTGATTTATGACCCGCTATATAGGCATTCTATGCTATTATTATGCGCATGAACTTTGGCGTGTTAACCTTAATGTTTCGGCATCCACTTGGCAAATGAGGTTCAATGTGGTTAAATGTAAGGTTTTACATCTGGGTACAAATAATCTGCAGGCATCATATGTCCTAGGGGGAGAAAAACTGGGAGAATCACTTGATGAGAAAGATCTGGGCGTTCTTGTAGATCATAGACTACAGAATAGCATGCAGTGTCAATCAGCTGCCTCTAAGGCAAACAAGATATTGGCATGTATAAAAAGAGGCATGGACTCATGGGCCAGGGATGTAATATTACCACTGTATAAAGCATTGGTGCGGCCACACTTGGAATATGCTGTTCTGTTCTGGGCTCCAGTTTATAGAAAAGATGTAATGGAGCTAGAGAGCGTGCAAAGACGAGCAACCAAACTTATAAGGGGAATGGAGCATCTTAATTATGAGGAGAGGTTAGAAGAATTGAACTTATTTAGTCTTGAGAAAAGTCGGCTCCGGGGGGACATGATTAATTTATATAAATGGTCCTTACAAAAAGTATGGGGAAAAATTATTTCATGTAACGCCCCCTCAAAAGACAAGGAGATATTCCCTTCGGCTGGAGTAAAAAGGATTCAACCTAGGGGGAAAAAGCGTTCTTCACTGTGAGAACTGTGAAGTGGAGCTGCCAGTGGAGCTGGTAACAGCAAGAACAGTTGCAAGTTTCAAGAAAGGCTTAGATAACTACCTGAAACTAAAGAATATTAATAGGAAAGTAGACATATAAAATTCGGGACCCCTGTCTGGTGGCGGTTTTGGGGCGAGATTGGGTCTACCCTGGAGCAGATTTTCTTGCCTTTGGGTTCCAGGGATTCCCCGTGGGGGCACTGCATGACCCTTTTGTCACCCCCTTTGACCACTTTTTTCCGCACCCTTCTTTAAACTTGAGGCCATGTTTTTTTTAACCGTACTTAATTTTTGAGCCAGGAATTTTTTTATAAAAATTTAAAGGACCATTGTTCACAAAAACACTTCTCCCATAATCAAGATCTTTTCTGTATTAAAAAATATATTTTTCTCACACTATATTTTTTATAGATGTATGAACACTGCACCCCAAATTTGGGCAACTGACATTTTGAATGCCCAAGCATTTAGGGCGCTCTGGGGCATGTTTCAAATATTTTGTAGAATTAAAAACATTTATGATTCTTTTACGCCCAAAACCCAGGGCATAAAAAATAAGAACAAACCCGACCGGTTAAAGGGGGGTGCCTGAGCCAGCTGGTGTGGGACAACAGCTCCCTTTTGTATCCACCCGCAGAGAACAGGTATAAATTCTAGCACATTTTACATGCCTTAAAACATTTAGACTGGCCTGTCAAAGCGCCAACGCCCACACATGTCGCCCAAAACCTACCCAGCCCCTTCCTCATGGAAAGGGGAATTTGCCCCCAAAAAAAGGATCCCCAAACCCTACAGAGGGGGGCCCCAATGTTAATCTTAAAAAATCTAATGAAAAATTAGCATGAAAAAAACCCCCCAAGTATAGACTGGTTAAAACCCACTATAAGTTAGCTGTAAAAAATGCCCATAGAAAAAGATGTAATACACAAATCTGTTTATCACGTCAAAAACAAGGAAAATTGGGGAAAGGGAAAGGGGAAACCCGACTGATTTGGGCCCAAAAATAGGGACTTTTCCTCTAAAAGGTTACTTGAAGGCAGGGGGGCGTAATTTTGGTTCAAAAAGTGGGGGGCCCAATTTTTTCCCTCCCCCTCCAATAACTTCCTACCCCCTCCCTCCCCTCCTCCCCCTTCCCCTTTCCCCCTTTCACTTCTCCCCCCCCTTCTCTCCCCTCCTCCCCCTCAATAAAAGGGGCCCCCCTCTAACCCAACTAGGGGGTTGGAGGGGGGCCCGGGATTTCCCCCCGGGCGGGTCCAAGCGGAGTCCTTATTGGAAAACCCTTTTTGGTGAAAACCTAATTTTAATGAGTGGCTCTCAATTATTTGAAGTTTAGGGGGCGGACGGGAAAAAAAAAAGCAGCCCTGGCAATGAAACCGAACCACCCACCATAATATTTCCCCCTCTAACAGGGAAAATTTAAAAATTGGGGCAATCCCCCAAAAATTTCACTTAAACCCCTCCATCCCCACCCAAACCAGTCCTACTCCAAAAATTTTTTTTATACCCCACAACAGAATGGGGGAAAATAAAAGAAAACCCCAAACCACTGTACCCCTAGGAAACAATTATGTCACACACTGTACCCCCCCAAAATTAATTTTAAATGCAACCCTACACCAAAATGACAGCACCACTGAAACCCCCGACATTAATTTTATTTCACATGGTAGCCCCCAAAACTTTTTATTACTAACTCATCTTTTAAATGAATTGCACATTGTTAAACAAAAAAAAAATCCAAAATTAAATTTTTACCCCAAAAATGAAAAAAAAATTAAAACACTGAACCTTAGAAATGAAATTTCATTTTCTCACGGGACTCCAAGATTACATCCCACCAAACCCCCGAGATTAAAATTTCACGTATCCCCCGAGATTGCTCTGTCGGGGGTCGTTTTTTACAACAAAGGGGGGCCCCCCGTTTTTCCCTATTCCCCCAAAACACGATCAGGGGGAAAATGTAACGGGGCCCATTAGAAACAAATCAGACGCAAAGTTCTGGTTTTAAATCCATTCCAAAATTTCCCAAAATGGGTTTCTGCCAATACAAAAACTTACACACATATTTGTATGATTCTTAATCAAAAAACGCCGGCGCAAAAAGAGTTTGAGAGGGACGGGGGTATGTCCTATTTAAAAGGGAGCTTCTGAATAAAATTTTTATTGGGCCATGTTGTCCCCTGAATTTAAAAACCTCTGGAAGCAAACGGGGCCAAAAAATTTTTAGTTTGGGTTTCCTTTAAAAAGAAACTTAAGGAGGAAAAATGAAAACCCCAAAAATTTCCCCTCCCGGGGAAACTGATAACAAAAATGTTTTTAACCTGAACCCGCAACCCCTCTAAAAAGCTTTTTTCAAATTTGGGTGTAAACATTCCCCCCACAAAAATGGAAATTTCCCCCTTTTAAACTGAGAAAAGTCTTTTAAAAGGGGAAAAAACTTAGGGGGTTTACAATTAATATGCCTTTTTCATTTTTAGTTTAAACCCCCTTTAACCTTCACAAACCCCCCTAAAAAAACCCAAAATTTTTTCCCACTGCCCTGTCAACTATCACTGGGGGTAGGGGAGTCCTGTACCTTTTGGGAAAATGCCCCACACTGGGGGAAGGGGGGTGTCCCGGGGTTTCTTCAGAAAGGGGGAACTTGAGGTAAAACCCCCCTAGTGGTGAATTCAACACCGCAACTTCCAGTGACCTACCTAACAGACTGTGAGGTTTTTCCCCTTGATCTGTCCCTTTAAATCAGAGAGTTGACTCTTGTTCATACTTATGGGGGTCTTGGTAGGAGGGGATGTCAACCAATACCTCTTCATCACCGCACATCAGAGTTTCCTGTTCGTGCATTCAAGGAAAGTATCCCTGAGGGTGGCTCCATCCTGCATGGCGATCCGGGCCAATAGATTTTTGTAGAGGGGAACGCAGCAGCACAGCAACAAACAGTAACACCCAACCAGTATAACCAGCAGTATCATGCCCACTTTGCTGTAACCAGCGCTTCCAGCCTCCAGTCCCCAAATCAGTCCAAACCAGGAGCCCAGGAAGTATCCACTCCTGAATTTCTCCTTGAGTTTTCCTGTTACAAATTTTCTTTATCTTGCCCCGGGCAATGTGATTTTTACCATTCACGTCCCATGTTGTAGGGATGTAGGTGCAGCATTCTCACGCTACCATCCCACATACCTCCTCCCTTTCTCAGCCAGCATCGATTCCTGATGGCTAATCGTTACGTAAGGCATCCTAGTATTGGGGCCTAAATCCTTCATAGACTCCTTGAAACCATCTCTACTGTAATTAACAAATCTCTGCTGATTATAGTAAATATAATTAATCCAGTCCACATTTTTCTTATTGATTTGCACTTGGGATAAGGGAAGCGAAGCCTGCAGCATCTGATCCTCTGCGTTTTGAACTGAGGTCAGGTACCCCCCAGGCACTCCCAATTGCATCTATAATATATATTGGGATCTTCCCCTGGGATATTGGTAGCAGCTCGTCTTTTTCCTGCTCGGAGTCATCTAGGTGGGGGGCTGGATTCGATGGGTAAGCCTTAAGGGCATGGGAGAAGCTTAAATTAATGTGCACTGACCGTTCCAGGTAGCTGGCAACCCACTTCCTCATTCTCCATGCCCACACAACCAGAAGACATCCAGGAGGGTTCCAGCGAGATTCACCAGATTTCCACTAGTCAGGTTGACCTGGCAAAATCCGGCTGAGAAGACCCCCAAAGATGCATCCCCCGTCTTAGCATTGGGAGAAAAACAAGTGTAGTCCCCATGAGCCACCATCACCTCTCCAGGGGTCTCATCAAGTCTTTTGTTTGAAACTTACTAGAGGGATTAGATTCTCACATCCAGAAACATTTTGCTTTTCAACAGGCTAATAACACACTCTGCATTATCTGCAGTAACTTGGTGATAGGGGTGTGTTTCCAAGTGGGGATTGGCTCCGGCACAGGCCAACACCCAACTGTTTAATTTATGGGCCCTTACCGTGTAGTTAACACCCGATCTAGCCCACAGGTTTTTCCGTGGGATAAACTTGGTTTTCAATAGAAAACACACTTCCCACTGTATATTTGGATTGGACTACTTCTTCCTACTGCATTCTGAAGATTGACCTTTCCCACCTGGAGCTACTGTGGGATGGCGGCGTGGGTTCTGTTTTATAATGTCTTTAAGCTCTATCAGCATAGCAATTGGATTTATAAAATAGAATATGCCCCTAAGACATATTTACCCATATCTGCTGACGAGGGACTTTCAAATATTCAGGAAGAGTGAGAAGCAGACTCTATGTAAAACAACCGTTACCACCCCATTGTTGGTTGGGCCCCGTGTCAATGTCATCCGCACTAACAAGGATCTTCCCTTCTCATCCTTACAATCTATGGCCTCCCTTGGTTTATATTCCCCAGGTCCTTCCACACCGAGTTCTCCACCCCACATCAGAACCAATAGTAAACAATTTTTCATTCCCAGGACGGGTCACGACACAAATGAATAGTCCCCGAATTGTAAGACCCTCATAGGTCGTATCGGGTTTCCCCACTGCAAACTGTATCCTGAGAGACATATCACAATAATCAAATGAAAAGGTTTGCACACTTTGGGTGTGTCCAAGCCAGAAGGTCACTCACTTTTGCTATGTGTATAAAACAAATAAAAGGATATGACACAATCATTTTTGTAGTTGGAAATCCCTTTTTACAATGAGAAGCGTGTTAATTCACATAGGTTTTCCCTTCCAACTTCAACTGCAGTGGGGTAATCAGGATAGACTTGAAATGGGCCTTCAAATCTAGGCTCCAAGCAATTTCTCCTTATATGCCTCTTTAAAACAACCGGTCTCCTGGTTTGAAAATCATGAAGCCGTTTGCTCCTGTAGATTTCTGGGAAGAACAAGCAGAGACAGCAGCATGCAAAGTAGTCAACTCTTTGGACAATTCAATCACAAATTGTCAGTCCTATAACTATTTTCCCCTACTCTTGCTCCCTGACTTCAAACACAGAGCAAGGAGTGGCTTTCCAAACAGTTATCTCAAAATGGGGTTAGGCCATGTTTTTGCTGGTGGGGTGTGCCTAACGTGGTATATAGAACAATTGTGAAGAAGTTTCTGGCCATGGCAAGGGGACCTCAGCATCATTTTTTGACAACTAATTCTTGAAGTTCCATTCATTCTCTCATACCTTCGCGAGAGCTTTTGGGGATGGTACGTGCGTGTGGAGGCCCACATCTACCCCCTAACATGTTCCATATACTCTCGGATAACCAGGAAGAAGAATGCTGGACCCTGGTCTGACTCGATTCACCTGAGGTGATTCCAATCGACAAGCTATTTCTGTGATGAGCTTTCCTAGCCAGTAATTTGGAGGTCATTTGGTCACTGGGTAGGCATCTGGCCATCCTGAAAAACATGTCTAACTGGCACACCAGAACAAATTTCATACTTCCCACTGTCTTAGGCATCTGTATTGTGGTCCACTTAATCCCTTTGGAAGGGTACTCGGGTTATGCCATGTGCATGCATAGGTTAACTTGAGCAGGTTTTGGGGAAGGGTTGCAGGAGGTGCAGATGGGTGGCATGCTTGATTGTTAAGGCTGCAATCATGGAAACTGATTCCTGGAATGGTACAACTTCTGCACATAGCTGATGCCTGATTCTTTCCACATGAGTAGCTCCATGGGCCCAGTGCTGCAATGGCAGGATACATTCTGTCTAGGTAAACAGACAAGGGCCTTTTGCACGTCCAAATTCCTCTTTTCGAGATTGCTCCATCTTTCTCATCCACTGTTGTTTCTCCTTTGCATTTTGCCATATGTTGTTGCTGCTGATTTTCTTTTTCATGAGGGGCCCAGCCGGGCTTCCAATCAGAGGCGGAGTTTATATCATTTCCTGTTGTTTTAAATAATTCCTTCCTTCTGAGCTTCTGGTGGTTACCATAATGAGTTTCCGGAATCAGCCCACTTGGATAGACACAATACAACCAAAATGCATGCTGCTGCTATTGCGGCTTGGTCTTCTGTCTGGTGAGTGTCTTCGGGTGCGGGGTGGGGGGGGGGGGGGGGGGGTGAGGGTGGGGGGGGGGCGGAGTGTTATGTCTTTCACTTTTCCATGGTCTTTAACCATTTAAGTAAGATGGATACCTTTTTGTGGGCAGTTCAAGTGCAGCCATCAAAGTGATTTAGATTTGTACTGCATGCTTCACCAGGGGTTTCATGCTGCTGTGATGAATCCTCTGTTCTTTCCAAATGAGCCCAAAATCATGTTCTATGCCATAGCATATCTTGGAGTCAGTCCATATATTGGACCGTTTTTTTCCTTCATCCATTTTTGCAGGCTTCTTCCAAAGCTTTGTAGTTCAGCAATTTGAGCTGAAAGTGCGGGGGCAGTGCTTCTGCCATGAGGATTTCATCATCTGTGGTTATTTGCAATCCTGTATGAAAAAGTCCCCCATCTTCAGTAAGCATTCTTGATCCATCAGTCCCAGAGATCAAGATCTGCATGGGGGATCTCCTCGGTCACCACTGTGAATGGGGCAGCGTCTGATCTTGTAAGGCTTTCAAACAATCATAATGGTCATCATCGAATCATTAGTCCACTTCTGTCTCTTCCCCCCCTGTGTAGTGGAAGAAGAGTGGGCTGGGTGACGGGCAAGCCAGTAAAAAAGCACTGTAAGCGTAGATGCGCTTGATGAGTCATATGCTTCGGCAGTCCCCCCTGTTTGTTAGGACTGCAGCAAGGTCATGGGGGCCGAATAATTAACAAATCATGTCCCAGGACGATGTCCTGCGGTCTTAGTCCAGTAAAAACTGTGCGGACGTGTACAGCCTTCAAGCAGTTTGGGGCTGTACTAGCCAACGTATCCGAGACGGCTGAATCAGTATCCCAAGGGCGTTGGGTTCCTTCCCCAGCATAGGTCTTTGAGTGTAGGACTCGCAAGGCGTGTTACATGGTGATGTACAGGATTTAGGACACCACGATTAGTAAGGTCTGGACTGAACTTCAGGCCTTCTTCCCTGACCAGATTTCAAAGGGTATTGTGTAAGCGGGGGATAGCGGCCTCCTTCCTTGAGACAAAACCTGACACGAGCAGGGTACTGGCAGTAGTCCAACATCGTCAGGACCTTGAGAAACCATAATTCCCTGTGGTAGCTGTTTGTAGAATTGTAGGTGGAATCTTGGGTCATGGGTTCCCATTAGGACAAATCATAACTGCAGATTAATGCCTTAAGGGCAACAGCGGAACGCTATCCCAATCTTCAGATGCCGGGTAAAACAGGTCTAATTCCAAGCCATCTGGAGTATCCTGTATTTGTGCCATCATGAGCTGCAGAATGTCCGCTTCAATAAGATCATCAGGGCAGTGGTCTGTATACTATGAAACGGATCATCAAAGTCAGGGAAGGGACCAGCATTAATTGGCAACGGTGAGAGGCGACTTATGAATGCCGACCCTCTACCCCAATACAGCTAGGAATGTCAGAGGAGATATGGACCCCAGGGGGTATGCCTTCAGTTGATAAATTGCATAATAGGCATTAAAATGCAGTTGTACACATTCAAGAATGGGTATCCATAGATACCACTGAAAGCATAGGTAGTGAGATGGATCGTTTAGGCATGTCATTCGGGTGACCCCTGTCTGCAGAGCATTCCAGATGGCTTAATCGAGTGATCTCAATATTCCTTATCTGGGTTCTGCAGTCATATACTGGGCCTATTAGCTACGGTTGTGCATTAGGACTTCACATGACACTACCCCATGTTCCAGTAACCACTGCAGAGCCCCTAGTTCTAAGATTCCCCCTTGTTTTCTATGAATCAGGCACATTCCACCTGGAAGGGCTCCCCCGCCTGTACCTAATGAGCTTCACAGCTGTCCAATCCTCCCAAGCGTTGGTTAATGCTGTGTTTGCTGGGTCACTTAGCAGGTCTGTGCCAGATCTTGAGCTGGTCACAAAAAGTCTAATCCAGACTCAAAAAGAAAATATATCAGTCCAAAGGGTTCAGATATTTCCTGGATCTTGTGGGTAATCATCAGAGGTTTCTGACAAGCACCAGGGTCTCTAAATCTTTCCAATTATCCCCATAGATTTGAGCTGTTTGGTACAACTTTCCCTCAGAAACTGCATGGGAATTTCATGGGGTCCCCTGGCGAAATTTTACAGATAGGCATCTATCTGTTTGGGGGGGAAAATGCAACAGTACAAAGCTAGGTGGAGGCTTTTGGGGTCATCAGGACTACTCCTCTTTGTGGTCTGGGAACATGGGTACAGGCTTTTGCCTGTATCGAGGGTCTCATTTTTCTGTTGAAAATCTCAAAGTCCTTACCCTCTTTCACAAGTGCAGCTGTAATGGGCCCTGGAGAGGAAGAAACAATCCTAACCTCATCTAAATACATTTCTCATTTTTATGGTTAAATAAAATTGGAACATGCTGCAGATGAACCCTTATCATTCAATGTAAAGTAAACTTATAAAGACCAAGGAGATCATTGGAGAGAGATGGCTCCGATCCTTTCATCCGTCCCCATACCTCTACTCACACTCATCAAAAAAAAAAGAAAAGAAATTGGCAATAGGCAGATGTTAGCTTGGTAGTTTCATTGTCATCCATCCTTATCCGCTGTAAATTGGACCCACAGCATGAATTAGATACATACTGAAGGAAGATCTCCTGCAACTAGGATAAAAGCGGACCCGTATCTACTCTCCCCCTTATCTCTGGAGATACCTTTCACAATCTTTGTTGTGCTATTTTCATGAGCCAGCTTTTTTTCATAAGGGTCTCTGCCAATCCCCCCGGTGTGACAATTGTGTAATGGCAGTGTTAACAATGGAACCACGACCCAATGGGTCAGAATATTCCCCAGCCCTATGGAAAATAACACTTGTCCACCAGTTAACCGATGACAACATTCAACTAAGCTTAGGTTTCCCATTTCTCTTCATTGTAAAGACATCACTTTGAGGGTGATACAAATGATCTAGGAGCCAAACCCATACTCCCGGAAGCTCCTCCATGTAGGAACGGGAGGTGACCACTGCACTTCGTTCATCCACACCCCCTCCTAGAGTTCCCGGGGCCTTTGGCGGTCGAGGGCGTATCCCCACTGTTTCTCTTACCAGCAACTCCAACAACCATGAATGGTACGAGGGCGGGTGTATTGGGTGCTGGTGTTGCGATGCCTGGGGTTTACCTACAGGGACCCTCTGGGGGAGGGAACAACAGCAGAAGGTCCCTGATAATACTGCCCTTGGAAGTAAACCAAGGGGTATAGGGTGCGGGGCTATGGGCGGTCTCAGTCTATCCTTAGGGGCGGTTCGTTTTGGAGCCCCACGACATCCTACAGAGTGAGTAATGAGTTTCTTTGATTGCTCTGGCTATGATTTTGTGTTCCATATGCACTACACAGGTCCAACCCCACGGTCCGCCAGCGCCGCCATTATAGGGCGGTGGCGCAGTGGCTTCTTTGCACAAACTCTTCCTTTTGCAAACATTTAGCCACTCGGAGGTGAGCCTGTGCCATTTCCAGCCATCCCTTATCGGACAATTTTCCTCTCGAACTCTCTATTATCTCCTGCCACTTGGATGGCTGCAATCTGCCCTTCTTTGGCAATCCCACCAACTTTTCATTTTAACAGGCATGTATAAACATATTTTTTTTTTTTCCTTCTTTCCTACAAACAATCTCCTTTACAGTCTCTGCCTCTTCATGCACTTATCTCTTTTTTGTAAACAGATTAAAACATTTTGGTGTTCCTATGCTTGGGAGTCTCCAATTCCAGACAAAGACTACACAGCCGTGCCACCAGCCTGAGCCCGGATCACCGGTCTCACAACACAAGGATTTCTATCAAAATAATAAGATCCCTGACCTAACCAACAAAAGTCCCACCCTTGGTATGCCACAATGTGGGGACCCGGTTACCCTCTCAGGCTCTTTTGTTTTCAAAACAATATGTATAACTTTATATATGTCCAGTAACAATCCTAGTGAAATAAGTTCCAACCCGGCACCCACCTGAAATATTCTAATAATACACAGATCTTGTCCCTAAAATAACCCGCTACCTCCCTTACCACTCAACAATTAACCTTAGAACTGTCAATGTTTCCCACTATAATTCACAACCATACCGGGCAAAGGGGTTTTCGTGCTAAAAAAAAAACAGGTGACAATCCAACTACAGGAAGTCCACAGCAAAACAAATGTTTCGGTAGTGGCCGGCTGGATCAAAAGTTTTCTAGGTCGAGTCACTTTATTGTGACCACCCTCTGTGACCAGACAATGCCACAATCAATCTATCTAACCGGGAGACATCAAATGGCCACGGTAGTTAAATACACTTAGATTTATCAACTCACCGTGGGAACCTTTAGAGCTGATTCCTCATATATTGAATATCCACCGGTCCTGCGAGCGCCTCTGGCGTGTATTCGGGTCCTCGTGGTCCTGGTATCCACCTCCAGCACCGCCCCACGATGCGGCGCAAAGGTGGGTCCGGGGGTCGTTGCCAACACTGGGGGTCACCCGCGTTTGTCCCGAATTTTCCAAATGCACTATCAGTGGAAATGTATCCGGCCGATTAGAAACTGAGGACAGACCGCAGAAGTTCTGGTACAAATCTAATTCATGTTCCAAAGTGCTACTAACAATACAAAGCATTACACACATATTTGTATGATTCTGCAATCAAACAAGCGCAGGCGCAAATAGAGTTTTGAGAGGGGAACGGATGTATGCCATAATTAAGGCAAGCTATCCTGAATAAATTTCATTGGTCCATTTATGTCTCTGATAGAAAGCCTCTGGAATGCATCGGCCCGGAAACTATGTAAGTTGATTTCCAGTAAAACGAAATCTTAAGGAGTAAGAGATGATAACCAAATTCCACATCCTGGGGAAACTGATAACAAAAAGGTTACAAATCCTGAACAGCAAACCATCTCAAATGCTTTCTCTTATTTGGCTGTAATCATTCCTCACCAAAAATAGGATTCCACTTTTTATCTGATATGTCTTTTGAAGGAGAAAAGCTTGGGATTTTTCACAATTAATATGCTTTACAGTTTTATTTTTAAACCTTTTACCTTACAGTTTAAAACCACCCCCCGGCCCCAAAAAAAAAACCCAATTTTTTAGCTGAAATTACAAAAACCCCCGCCGGCTAGTAGACGGATGTGTGGTAAGGACAATGAAAAATAGTGCCCCTTTCAAATTATGCTACTATAAATAACTTAGGGGCAGCATAGGGTCAGGGGCCGTTATGTAAATTTTTTATGTTTTTTATTTTCCATAACCATAAAGTTTTTTTTAAACCATGAACCATTGCGCAAAAGTGCAGTCCTATTGTATACTTTAAGAAAGTTTCTTCCTATTAATTTTATTAAAACATATTTATTTAAAACTACCTCTATTTATAACATGGTTTCAAAGAAAAGGAAAAAACCATTTTACAACCAAGTAGGTAAATAAAATCCATTAAGCTTCATTAGAACAAATTTAAAAAATTATTCACATCTTGCATTGCCAAAAATACGGGCGGGCCCAGCCATAAAAGCTGGAGCAGCTGACCTTTGTAAAAATAATAATCTTTATTTATATAGCCAACATATTCCGCACACTTTACAAAAAAGATGAAAAAGCCAGACAAACCAACATTACATTATAAAAAAGCACTGACAAAAAAGAGACACAAGGTGTGAGGGCCCTGCTCGCAAGAGCTTACAATCTATTAGATTGTAGATGCTGTATCCTTACTCATTGTCTGATTATAACATAGTAACAAAGTACATAAGGTTGAAATAAGAAACAGATATGTCAAGTAAACCTTAAACCCCACAGTGTTTGATCCAGAGAAGGTATGGGCGGATGGGCCAACGACCCATACAAAGGGGGGATTCCATCCGACAACAAATTGGACAAAAAATCCCGGATCAACGTTTTTCCAAAAATTTAAATAACAACCATTTAAATTTACTTTTTCAAAAAAGGGCATTTTAACCTTCTTGAACTTATTTAAAAGAAACCATCTAACTTCTTGTGGAACGAGTTTTATAGGCTCTTACAGTAAAAAATCCTCATTAAAGATGATGATAAACCTTTTTTCTTACTGTAGAGGGATGCCCCTTGTCATTTTTAAGGCCTAGGTTTACAATGACCACAAAAGATTTGTATGCGGGCCCACACATATTTTAAAATGGTAATTAAATTGCCCCTAAACCATCTTTTTTTTTAACTCAGTAACCCCCGTTTGACAGCCTATCTTGGTACAAAATCCCCCCAATCTTTTCAAGCCATAGTTTTACCCAGTATCTTCTATTATAAAAAATTGCACCTTTTGCACCTTGGCTCAAGTGCATGACCTTATGTTTATCCACAATAAACTTCATTTGCCATTTCTCCACCCAAGCCTCTGACTTCTCTAACTCCTTGTTGATTACCTTACAAAGCCTCGTGTCATAAGCAAATATTGAAATTCTACTCTGTAACAACTTCCTATAATTCAATAGTACAAGAGAGAATAAGGAACTTTGTCAGAAATCACTGAAGGATGCCCCTTTGTAATTTTTTAAGGCCTAATTGTACAATGACACAATAGATCTGGTACTGTCCAATCACATATTTTACATGGTAATTACATTGCCTCTAAGACTTCTTTTTCCAAGCTGAAAAGACCCAAGTTTGATAGCCTGTCTTGGTATAATTCAATAGTACAAGTGAGAGTAAGGAACTTTGTCATAAATCATTGAAGGAGTCCACACTACAAAAAGGAGATGGGCCTCGGCCTTATTGAGAGTGAAAGTTACAGCTTCCCATAGATGTGTATAGGGAGGGGAAGGGAAGCAGAGCGTGAAAGCAGGAGACACTTACACACACAAGCAGCAGCATGCAGGACATTAGACGGCAGTAAGGAGCAGTGTTGCTGTGAGTCCAGTGCTCAGGTGATATAAAACGCTCACTATACAGCCAGCACCATTGCTGTATGTTACTTTACCTCCCCTCCCCAATATATGCACTTCTATGGGCAGCTTTAACGAGCTCTCAGCGAAGCTAAAGCCCCAGACCCTCTCTGCTGTATGGATTCTCTTAGTAATTTATGTGTGAACAGATAACAGTGCTTGAAGGTTAGAGAAAAGCAGCCTGATAAAAAGCATTTTTCTATGAAAGATAAAATTATAAAATTTCAAATTTTTGCCTGTATTCTTGATCTATGGAAAGTCGTTTTATAATTGGAGGTACGGTTTAAAGAGTACCTGTCACCACTCCTTTTCTAGTAAACACTTGCATTCCACACTGAATAACGATTCTGGAACATCAGTTCTAATAACTCTGTGGAAAATCTCACAGGACAAACCCAGGTAAACAGTGGACGAAAATTTATGCTTGCCAATTTGGGATTGACATTGATATGCTTTGAATTTAGCTCCACTTTAAGGGGTTGTCTCGCTACAAAGAATAGCTTTCAAAATGTAGGGAACACTAAATGAACACGTTTTCCAAATATATCTTTTTTTTTTTTTTTTTTAAGGATCTACTAGTGATTTTATCACCTTCTGTGCTCTCTTTGGTTCCCTAAGTGACCAACCTGTGTATTCCTTCTCCCCTGCTGTTTGTTCTATCTGATAGCAGGGAGTGACATCATCACACAGGTTGTGGCCAGCAGTGTGAAAGTTTGTGTGTTATCTGATCTTTCGGACAAAAGACTAATTACACTACTGTTTACATTAGCTCAGCAGCTTCTCTGGACCTCAGAGAAGGTAATTTAGCTAATCTAGACTAAAACAGAGAAGTCTGAATACATGGATCTCATATGCTAAATACAGACAGCTTGACCAGGAAGTGACAGAGCCAAAAAGCAGTATTTCATTCATGCATCCTATGAAACTTTGAGATGAGACAACCCCTTTACACTGTCAATAAATATTAAGAAATTATCCTCAACAACCATTTGAAATAGTTTTTCAATAGTTTCATAGGGTACACCATGAGCACATCAGCATCTTGCTTGCCTCCACACAGACAACCACTTTCAACTTTATAGTTATACAGAATTAAGCATATGTGAAATGTGCAACTTGGATCAAACACTGTTAAAATCTTGCTTTAAGCATCATTAAATCCATATAATCTTTTCCCTCTATCTGTCCAGGACAGAGCAACATAATGAAGATGGGCAATATTGCTATGGGTTCCTAAACATGACATCTATACAACCGACACAGATCCATGTTATTGTCGAGAAGAAAAAAGTAATGTAACAAAAACTTTATACAAAATTCTTTGGGTTTAAATTGTTAGGCCAGTGGCTGGACAACCACTTTATATACTTTGTACAAAAGAAAATTTCTATGCCTAAACAATGAGGGAGGGAGCCCTCTGTAAAATATGTTTAATATTACCTAGAATTTGAAACAGATTTTAACTTTATCTACCTCTATTCCCAGGTCACAATTGTTGCATTATAGTTTTTTTAACAGGGGTTTTCCAATCTCGGACATTGGTGGCATATCGATAGGATGTGGGATGTGCACCTGTCAGACATTTAGGCCATATCCTGCTAATATCCCATAAATGTCTGAGAATGAGACGGGCCTTTGAAAAGGATCTGTCAATGAAAAAACTGTTCCAATGCAACAGTGGGTTCTACAGTAGTTTGGGAATAGTTCTCAAACTCCTATTCATGAACCAAAAGAGTGGTGCATAATTTTCTAGCATGTCCCCTATAGTTGATTGGCTGCAGGGAATGAATTATATTTTATGTCTTCTGTTTCACTAAGGCATTTATTTTTTTTAGTACATGATGTCATTTGTTATTTATTGAAGTCTTTCTCTGTGACAGATTTATCCCTATCATTTATACATGATAAAATAGATTAACAATTTTTTATGTATCTGTTTTGTATAAAGTCAAATTGTACAGGATTTTAGCCTTAATTTTAATATTGTTTTAAAAAAAAGATACATGACATTAAAAAAACAGTTTAAAAGTAAAATCATCCCTGCAAACTTAACTTATTATCCAGAAAGTGCTGGAGTCATACAAAAACGTCAGGTGGCAAATTCATAGTTAAAATTACTGTTTCTTAGCACTTCCGATCCCTAACATGATGTTGGACTGTAGGTGATATTGGAGCGGGAGCGCCGGAAGACTAGAAGTGCCAAAGAACAGTAGGTTAACCATGGATCCCCAGTAAATTATGGTCAGGATTAGGACTTCGTTTACGGTCAAAATGAAAAAATTCAGGTCCTGGACATACTACACTCAAATTTTTTCACAAGTTTGGTCGAACCTGTGTCAAACTGGGAAGAGATAGATTCCAGCAAGACAAATCTAGTAGAAGTAAGGGATAGGGTTATTCCTAATAAAGATAGAAAAAAAATTTTTTATTCATGAATCGTATTTCCTAGTCTGCCAAGGATTTTGTGGTTGTATGATACAAACAATGTTTTACTCTCGGCTAGTTTTATTCTGAATGTAACTCTAACACTTAGTTGGGTTTAGAGCCTTTTTGTACCAATGTCGCAGGAGTTAATTTTATCAATCCTTGATGCTCCAACATTACTTTTGATCCAATGTCATGTGGGACTGGGAAAGATGTAAATTAGACATAAGTGACATCAGAGTGAGAACTCTGCAGCATCAGAAGCACCGAGAACATTAAATTAAGCCCTGCAACAACAGTAAAACACCCTAACCCTAATCCCAATTTACGGTTAGAGTTAGGATGAAAACGTTACTTAGGAATACAATAAATTTCTGTGGTTAAGTTGTAATATTGATCTGTTTAAGTGGCTTGTTAGGTTTCATCTAGTTGAATACTAAGCGTAAGCCTATCATTTAGTTGTGGTTTGTTTTTTCTTGTACCAATGTTGCAGGAGTTGTCTTACCATTTCTCAGCGCTTCCAGTTCTGCAGAACTTTTGGTCCAATGTCACGTGGGACTGGGAGTAACATCAGACATAATTTATATCAGAGCAGGAGCAATGCAGGACCAGAAGTGCTGGAGGATATTAAGTTAACCCTTACAACAGCTTGGAAAAAACCCTAACCCTAATTGGAACAATTAGAATTAAGAACAAAACTTTACTCAGGAATAAAATAAAATTATGTGTAAGTTATGATATGGATCTGTTTAAATGGCTTGTAAGGTTACCGTTTTTCGACATCATCGAAAGGATATACACAAATTAACAAAGTTTAAAAGACAGATATCAGGGTTTATTAACCCATTACCACCGCAGACAATTTTGGCCTTTCCGACAGTGCCCCATTTCTTAAATCTGACATCTGTCAATTTATGTGAGAATAACTTTTTGACACTTTTACCTATCCATATGATTTAGAGATTAATTTCTCATGACACATTGTGCTTTAAGTTAATAATTAAGTTAATAATACATTTTGGTCCAAACAATCCTTGTTTATTTGTGACAAATCAAAATATCGTGAAAATTTTTTAAAATTTGCCATTTTCAAACTTCCAAAATTTCTGCGTATAAGACAGTCAAATATTCCACTCAAAATAATTTATAACTAGCATCTACCATATGTCCACTGTAGGTTGCCATAATTTTTTAAATGTATTTTTATTTTTTTACGACATTAGAAATTTAGTAGTCATTTTTCACATTTTCAAGAAAATTTGCAAAATAAATATTTAGGGATCAGTCCAGTTCTGATATGGCTTTGAGGGGCCTACATGTTGGATACCCAGATAATTGACTTCATCTAAGAAAATACACCCCTTAAAGTACTTGTTTGGTAACCCTTTAGGTATTTTACAGAAATTAAAATTAAATTTCAAAATGTTACTTTTTGTTGCAGATTTTCAGTTTTTATCCACTATTCACAGGAATACGGTAGATGTGACTAGGGAAATGCAACTAAATATTCATTCCCTTGATTGTGCCATTTTCAGAGATATCCCATATGTGGCCCTAGCTCACTGTTTGGCTCAACCACAAGCCTCAGAATAGGAGAAGCACCTACTGGACTTTGGAGTCTCATTTTCAATACGATTTTATTTAGACACAATTTAAGGTTTGCACCATCCTAATGTGCTAAAACTTAATACATACCCCTAAAAAGTCCCCATATTGCAAACTACACCCTTCAAGATATGTATCCTGGGTGTAGTGAGTGTATTGACCCCACAAATGTTTCACTAATATTTTTAGCATTAGGCTGTGAAAATTAGAAAAAATTTATTTTTTTCCAACAATCTGCAATTTTAGCTGAAAATGTTTAAATTTTACTAGGAATCCTGGAAAAAAGCAGCCCAAATTTTGTCACACAATTCATTTCAAGTTTGTTAGTATCCTATACAGTATATGGATGTAAACTGCTGTTTGGGCGTATGGCAGGGCGTACAAGGGTAGAAGCGCTATTTGGCTTTTGGAATACAGATTTTGGTGGGTGCCATGTCTCATTTGCAAAGCCCCCAAAGTACCTGAGCAGGTGAAACCATCCATTTTTGATTCAACACCTCACATGGATCTCATCCATGAGTGTATTGTGCATTTTGGGTGCACAGGTGCACATAGTTTTTTTTAGCATTGGGCAACGAAAATGGTGTGTGTGTGTGTGTGGTGGACGGGAATGCAGTTCTGCCATTGTTTATTAGGCAATTTTACAGTGTTGCTGTGCGGTATAAATGACATGATGACTTTACAATGTGGTCGGTACAATTAAAAGAAAATACATTTTATATAGTTTATGTTTTATAACTTTTACACAATAGAAATGCATTTATAAAAAAATAGCATTTTTATGACATCATAGTCTGACAGCCATAATATTTTGTTTTTTCTGTATACGGAGCTAATTATGGGGTTGTTTTTTTCAGGATGTGCTGATGGTTTTTTATTGTACCATTATGGGGTGCATATGATGTTTTGATCACTTTTTATTAAGGTTTTTGTGAGGCATTTTGAACAGCAACCTGGTAGTGTTTTTATTTTTATTTTTTTACAGCACTCACCATACGGTATAAATAACATGCTAGACATGTCGATACGATTACAGCAATACCCAATTTTAATTTTTTTTAATGTTTCACTGATTTTAACACTTATTCAAAAAGGAAAACATGTTTTTGTATCGCCATAGTCTGAGAGCCATAATTTTTTTATTTTTCTGTGTGTGGAGATGTGTTGGGGCTTGTTTAATGCGGGATCAGTTGATGATTTATTGGTATTTTTTGGGGGACAAGGCTTTTTGATGGGTTTTTAATCCGTTTTTTATACAGCAGGGTGAAGACAATACTACAATCCTAGTAGTGTTTTCTAATTTTATTTTTACCAGGGCTCACCATGCAGTTTTACTCCCTTGGTCGAGATGATTATGGCGATACCGAACTTATATAGCTTTTTTATGTTGAAGCACTTCAAAAAAAATTTTTTATTGTGTAAAACAATATATATACATCGCTGTCTTCTAATAGTCATAACATTTTTTTTCGTATAGCTGTTTAAGGGATTTTTTTGCGGTATGAACTGACGTTTTAATTAGCATCACTTTGGCATTGATAAGACTTTTTGATTGCTTTTTATTCCACTTTATTTGCTGCAGTATGAGCAAAAATTGCAATCCTGTGATTTATTAATTTATTAATTTATTTATTTTTTTACAGCGTTCACCGTGCAGGTTAATTACAATAGAGATCAGCACAGAGCATTACTGCTCTATACTGGTCTCTATAGCAACTGTCACCATGCCCGGCTGTGCCCACAATGTACTGAGAGGCATGGTGACGTCATAGACATCCCAGAAGTGTTTCTTACAACACTCCTGGGCTATCAGGAACACACAGCAGCACGATGGCCACTGCTGCACCGAGAAAAGACAGAAGGAGCTCCCTCATTCTGTCTTTGCCTTAGCTGAGGTGATATTAACGATTGCCTCAGCTTAGGATTTAATCATCTGCGACCGGAGCTCAGTGGTAATATACCAATGGTCCCATGTCGCAATTGTGCCCGGCCTGCTTGTGAGCCCGCTCAATGTGCAGGACATACCATGTTGGGAAGAAGTTAATATGATGTGTATGATTTCCTATTCTTTAAATAAGAAACATTAAAAATATAAAGCGGACAACCCCTTTAACGCTCAATAATTTAAAAAAAACCCCCCTTATTTAAAGGGGCTACAAAGAAAAAAGAAATCTAAAAAATTTTGTGAAAAAAAGGACCTTGGGGCCTTTGTTTTTGGGGTTTTAAATTTAAATTGGAAACCCAATTGAAAGTGAAATTGAAAAGATAACATGCTATGGGATCCACCCAACAGTGATGCACATGGTGGGCGACATGTATGAAGACGGTGCTTTCCAAAGCGCCTGTTTATCACTTTTTGGGTGAAAACTGGCCAAAAGTATGTGGGCACAAAAGCGCTCAAAAAATGCGGTTTTTAAATTTCCCCCCGGGCCCGACTTTGTGGTGAGGCGCTTTTGGCGGAACTTGGGCGCATAAAATCCCTCCTAACATTATTAAGTTTAAGAGGAGAGGCTGGATATCAGAAAAAAATCTTTTCGGCATGTCAGTGAAGAGAAAAAAAAAATTTTTGTTCTTTCACCCTTTTTTTTTCTTTTTAAGTATTACAGCAAGACCCAGCCACAGCACAGGTATTGCGGGGACCTGTGGTCCTCCAAGCAAAAATTTGGTATTTTCACACGGCTTATTTCGGGGCATATTTAGGGGACGTTTTTACGCCCCAAAAAAAACCCCCAAAAATACGCCAAAATTAAATAAACAATTAGCTTAGAATTAGGGTGGCGAATTTTCCTTTTGGCACCCAATTTTAACTAATTGTTCATTATTTTAGGCGTTTTTGGGGGAAAATGTATTTGGGGGGGAAAAAAACCCCCCTTAAAAACGCCCCGGGGAAAAAGCCGTTTTTAAAACATAGAAATCCGTTTGGAGGACCACAGGCCCCAAAGAAAAAGGGGAATTGGGGACTTTGCTGGTCTTCCCTGTATATAAAAAATAGAAAAAAAAGGGTTTGAAAGAAAAAAAAATTTTCATCTTAAATTTTTTGGTATTAAAAAAGGGAAAAAAAATTAACATCAGTAAAAATCTTTCATTGGTTTTTTTAAAATGAAAAAATTATTTTTTAATTTTTCTCGTATTTTTAAGACCTTTTATAGCTGAATTTCTTTTTTTTTGGGGTTTTTTTATTTTTTCCCTTTTAAAATTTTAAATGATTCAACTTATTTAATACTTTTTTAAATCTTTTTTTATAAAATTTTTTGATATTTATCTTTAAAAATTTAAATTAAATTTTTATAAAACTTTAGTGTACTGTTTAACAGTAGCCCTAGAGCACATTTTTGCCCCATTACAATAAGTTTAGGCTTCATTCGCCCCTTTCCGACTCAGGTAACCACTTTGGGAACTGGGGCTGCCTGTCAGATTGAAAATGCCCTCATTTTTGCCTGCCCGGGAATTCATCCCAAATTTGTGGGAAAGTTTTTTGGGGAATTGGTGTGTCCCCCCCCCCGGAACGCCAAAAAGCGCGCCCACAAAAAACCGCCCCTTCATATTGGGCACTTTTACAAAGGGGCGAAGTTTGCGCCAAAAAACAGGCATCTGACGCCCGGGGGGAAAAAGGTTGGGGAGTCGGCACGGTGAGACGCAGTATACCCCTGAAAACAGGCGGAAAGCCCCGATTTTAAATTCCCGCCGGGGTGGGGCCTATGATCA
The DNA here is from genome assembly GCA_025379985.1 of Phyllomedusa bahiana. Classification (NCBI taxonomy): domain Eukaryota; kingdom Metazoa; phylum Chordata; class Amphibia; order Anura; family Hylidae; genus Phyllomedusa; species Phyllomedusa bahiana. The sequence goes on along the minus strand of JAODAL010027994.1, from coordinate 22,004 downwards.
GTGAATCACAGTGGTCCCCCCCAATATTTATTTTTTGGCAAAAATGCCAAGAGGGTGTAGTTACTTTTTTACAGGCATTTTTTTAGTTGACCTATTAAAAGTGTTTCTTGAAAGCAAATTTTTCCTTACCCAGTAAAAAGGGATAAATTTTTTTGCGCCCTTTTTTCGGGATTTGTTTGCCCTTCATATTAAAAAAAGCGAATGTTAAATCCCTTTTTGGGGGGGAAAAGGTTTTTTCTTTTTTTTAGAGACCCCCCGAAAAAATTGAAAAACTGCGCCATCGGGTCCAAAAACTAAGGAAAGAAAAAGGAAAAGAAAAAAGAGGAAAAAAAAGAAAAAAAACAACAAAAAAAACAAAACAAAAAAGCAGAAAATCTACTATTTAATAAAACTTTGGGTATGATCTATGAAGGCAAAAAGGGCCCTCACAGGGCTCCATGGACCTTTTTTTAAACGCTCTTTTAAACACAATAAACGGAAAAATAAAACTTTTTTAATTTTTTCCCAAAGGCCCTTCAAAGGGTTTTTATCTTTAAAAAATTATAATTATTCTTTTATGTACATCCCCATTTTTTTGCCCTATTATTTTTACATATTTTAGGGTTTTTGACAAAAAAACACATGCCCAATCAAGTTAAACCCAAGGGGTTTGGGGAAATTGTGGGTAAAGGGGAAAGTGAATTGTCTTAAACCCCCCCCAAAAGTTTTTTAAGGGGGAACTTTCTTTTTATGCACTTCAGGGGTGCCCTTTTGCTGTTTTTGTTTCGAAAATCCACCCCCAAAACCATGGGGAGGATTTTTGGGATTTTTAAAAGGGAGGTTTATTTATCCAATAAAAAGAAAGGATCAAAACAAAATTAACTTTTTTTTTTGTTAAAGCTGAATATATACTCAAAAATTTTTGTATTTTTTTAATACAAAAATTTTGAAAATTTAATGTGAATCAGTTGTGAGTTTATAAACTTTTGGGCTCAAAAGCCTTCCCAAAACAAAAACCATCGGGAAAAGGGTTTAAGAAAAATATAATGAGTATACAAAGTTTGGGGGTACAATCAAGAGATGGAAGACTAGCAGGGGGGGGCAGGGAAATAAAATACAAAAAGAGTAAAGAAAAATGTGGAGGAACGAGGGAGGGGAAAGGGAAAGGGGGAAAGGACAAAAAGGGGGGAAAGAGGAAAGGAAAAAAAGAATTTAAAGAGGAAAAGGGAAAAGAAGAAAATTTTCTTACCTATATGGGATTTAATATTTTGATAGGAATAAGTGGGTATATATGTCACCATGCTACGGCAGTAGATGAAATGCTTTTTTAAAAAAAATTTAAAGTAAAAAAATATATAAAAATCTTGTAGGTAAGTGCTATATAAAAGAGGAAAAGGGGGGGGGCGAAGCTAATGCTTACCATAAAGGTAAATGGAGTGTGCACAAATGCAAACCCGGGGTATTACTCCCGGGAAAGATACAGCGCCCGTAAGGGGAAAAAGAAGGGCAAAAGGAAAAATAGGATAAGTATAAGAAAATAAGAAGGGCCGCTTATGCAGGAGGGGTAATAGTTAAAATAGGGAAAGATAATGTAGGACCTTTTACGTCCGAGGAGGTGAAAGGAAAAGTTCCCCCTGGATGCCGCGATTTCAGGCGGCCATTTAAAAAAGCCAGCCGGGCATGTTCGGTAAACCGGAAATTAAAATGGAAAAAGAGGGCCCGTTGGGCAAAGCGCCCCTTTCGCATTTGTCGGTCTTCCCGGCACCCCAGAGTAGGGGCTTTAAAAAAAAAGAAGAGGGAAAAAAAACTATAATAAGCCCCAAAAAGGGGCAAAAGGAAAAAATAGAGAAAAAAAAAAAAAAGGGGGTTTTTGAAAAAAAGGGAAATAGAAGTAAAAGTTTTGAATTACAGAAAAAAAAAAAAAGTTAAAAGGGGGAAATGAGGGAAAAAGATGGAAAAAAAAGGAAAAAAAAGGGACAATACATAGAAAAATGAAATACATTGGGAAAAAAAGAAGTATGTAAATTACCCCAAACTGAGAAATATTCATTTCATCTGTGAATAGAAAAGCATAATAAGGTATATATGGCTTCAAAGTATATAAATACAATCATAAAAAATATATGATTAGACCAGATGTATAGAACCTAGATCCCATTCCATATCTGACACAACGTACAGTAATCACGAACAAATATAACCCAAGTCCTCGGTTTCCCTAAAAAACTTTCTGAAAAACCCGAAGGGTTTACTAGGGAAAGTAAATTGGGATATTGTTTAGGGGCTTATAGCATTTTCTCTTTTTCAATCCACCAGGTTCCAGAGTGCCCAAAGTATTAAATCCCAAAATCTTTTCCCCTTTTTCCCGTAGGGAGGGCCGTATGGTTCCACCCCACGCTGAAGTAATGGGACCTGCTCAAGATTGAAATCGGAGTTTTGGGGCTGGATTTGGGGGTTTAAAATTTCCCCGGAAAAGGTTTCCCGGAAATTGGGGGGAAAAATAGTTCATTACACCGAAAATTTTCGATTTGGGGCTTGGGAAAATTTCGATCCTTAATGACCTGGGGGAGTTTGGACCCACGTAAGAAAATCCCAAAAGGGCATTTTTAGCAGGGTAAAAAGACAAAATTTGGGGCCGGCAATTAAAAAAGCCCTTTATTTGGGAAAAAGGGGTGTTCCCCTTGTGACGGTGGGGAGGGAAATGGCTACCTTTTGTCTAAAAAAAAGGGGAACCCCTGTTTTTGGCCCCGCAAAGGCATGGAAATGTGCCCCGTTTAGGTGTGGATAGGGTCATTTGCCGTGTTGTAAAACCCCTGGTTAACCCAAAGGGCAGCCCCTTTAAAACCAGATGATCTCTAAGATTCCTCTATATTTTCTCCTCTAGTCTCCTGTGCCGCTTATTCTAGTGTTTTTCCTCTTCTATTTCTTTAGCTCCGCTACTCTGGGAGTGCCGGAGACCGACAAATGCGCAGAGCGCTTTGCCCACACTGCCCTCATTTTCCACTTAATTTCCGGCTTTACCGCACATGCGCGGCTGGCTATTTAATGGCCGCCTGCATCGCGGCATCCACGGGCACATTCCTACACCTCCTCGGACGTCAGGTCCTACATTATCTTTCCCTAGGTAACTATTACTCTCCTGCATAAGCGGTCTTCTTATTTTCTTTTGCATACAGCGCTGTATCTATTCGGAGTAATACTCAGTTTTCATTTGTGCACACTCCATGTAACTTTATGGTAAGCATATAGATTTCTCCTCCCCCTTCCTCTTTTATATATCTCTTGCATACAGATTTTTATATACTTCTATACGTTATTTCTTTATAGCATTTCATCTACTGCCGTAGCATGGTGACATATATACACCACTTATTCCTATCATATATTAGAATCCTCATATAGGTAAGATAATTCTTCTTCTTCCTTTCCTCTTTGATTCTTGTTTTCCTTTCCTCTTTCCCTCCCTTTGTGTCCTTTACCCCTTCCTTCCCACCTCTCTGTTCCTCACATTTTTCTTCTTTACTCTTTTTGTATTTTATTTCCTGTCTCCCCTGCTAGTCTTCCATCTCTTGATTGTACGCATACTTGTATACTCATTATATTCTCTTACCTTACTGATGTTCTTGTGAAAGGCTTATTAGCCAAAACGTCTTATAATCTAACATCTGATTCTACATTATTGTCAAATATTTGTGTAAAAGATACATTTATTGAGTATATATGTCAGCATTATCAACAGTAATTATGTTCTGATCCTTTCTTCTTTATTGGATAAATAAACCTCTTTAATAATCTAACATCCTTCCTACAGTGTGCAGTGGATTTTCTTTACTGTGGTACAGGACCTTTGTGTCCTTTTCCACGATTGCACCCATTATCTCATTCATCCTAGGTGTGCGTGACCTATTTTTTCATAGTTGTTGTTATGTTTAACCTATAATATTAATTACAACTTTTGAAACTAAAATAATATTAGAAGTGTCATAATAAGTGTATGTTAAAAAAGACAAACCATCATATCAGTTAAATGAGCTTTAATATATTGTTGGCACAATAATTTATGAATATGCTCCTTGGGGTTATTACATGTAACAGTATGTTAACGCCATGGTCCTGGAGCAACGCATCCCCCCCCTACTTTTCTATATGGAGGTAAACATAATCTACGAAGATTTTTCAGTGTTTTCAGTATTCCCCTCTTTTCAATTCCTTCTTCGGGATTTTCTTCTTCCTCATTTTCAGTCTCTCTTTTCCTGTGTTAGAAGGAAATGCATAAAATCTTATAATCATTTTTCCTACATTGTTACTCAACATTAAATTTATAACTAATTTTCTGTCTATTATTTGGAGGCACTGATCTAATGCCAGAGATAATTAACAAGTGTCAGTCAGTGACGGGTATTTACTAAAGGTACTACAGTTAATTTTGTACTTACTCTGTCTCCTCAGACTGTGGGTGGGTCTCCAGCAGTGTTTAGCATATTTTAATTTGAAGCCATTACTCTGACAGAGCAGGAAATTGTTATCACAATGTTAACACAATTACAGATAACTCCATGCTTCTCAGTCCTCACAGTACTTTTACCTTTTGTTTACTGCAGCTAATCTTGCTTAACCACTTAAGCCCCAGGCCTGAAAAGTACTTAAAGGGGTCTTCCCATAATTCTTTGTTAATACTGCATCCTCCAAAATGAGCTCTTTAAGCAAATTTCTAAATGTAGGTCATTAAAAAATATGTAACCTGTCAGAGCTGCAGTCTTTTTTCATTTTCATGTGTGTACTGCTCATTGTCAGGCGGCACCTGCGTATTTTCCTCTTCAATCTCTGATGGCTGGGCATGAGAGCGCACGTTCTTCAGTAGCTGTAGAGCAGTGCTTCTGGGCAAGCTCACTAGCTTTTCCTCTCTCTTCCTCTCTCCTCCTTTAACAGTATAGTGGCTCTCTGACTTTCCTATTCAATCTCTCATGCCTAGGACATGTAATTAGAGAAGTAAGCAATCTGTCAGTGACTGCAGGCTAGCTGCTTATTTTATCTCCTTTTCTTGGACTAACGCCCCCTTTTTCAAACATGAAGATGACTTAGGGGACCAGGGAGGTAATGAAATTAACTCGTGGCAAAACCCCTATAATGACCAGCTAAATTTTGTAGTTTTTGTCTACTTGCATTTCAACAGTTGGAACTTTGTATCTTTTAAGTGACGCAGTTGTATAAGGACTTATGAATTATTATAATAAAGGAATTATTGCAGTTTTTTCTATTTTTCTATTTATTTTTTGTTTTTATAATTATTTTTTTCACCTTTCAAATTTCACACTTGATAACGAGCCAGAGTAATTCTACAGGTTATAACAGTCGTGTATATTCCTAACGTGTAGGGGTTTTTTTTGGTGTGTAATGTATGCACAATCATTTTTTTATTAAAAATTAGTTTTTCTTCTTTGTTTTATTTTTTTTCTATACTTTATGTGTAGGGAATGCAGCAGTCAAAGGGTTAAGAACCATGGATCGGAGGTTTCCTCTGCTTTCTGGCACTTACTGATACTGCTCTAGGAACAGAGCTGTTAGGTATACTTCTGTTCCTAGCGCAGCTGGGAGCTGCAAAACTCCACTTTCTTCAGCGACTTCTTCTGGCGTCGATGCTAAATAACAACCTGCAAAAGACAGTGGGCACCAAAAGACGTTGGTGGTTGTTAAGGGGTTAATATAATCAGTTCACTGAGAGCTCAGTCCTGCCAATCCATCCCTGGGGTGACTCCTGTTCTCAGCTAATCAGATAGCAGATTTTTCTAGTATGCAGGTTACCATAAAAACCTGTGTGCACTGAGAGAGCTGCTAAACTGTCTCTATCTCATGACTAAAGTAAAATATATTGACCAATGTATTAAAAAAAAAAAAACCTTTTTCTGAACTCTGTCTACACAGCAAATGTTAAAATGCCGTCCAAAATCTGACGGCATTTTGACATCTCTGTACCGCGGTTGGTTTTCGCATTTCCCACTGGCCCAGTACATGGATTGTACGGAAATCTGAAAAAAGATAGAACATGTTGTGGAATCCAGTGGTTTATAAAGCTGACAGTAGAAAATCCTTGCTGTGGCACAGATTTTCTATTGTGGGCTATAGACACAGGATTACAGTTGGATTTTTGCGGATTTGAAATGCTGAATCCGCTTAAAAATCTGATAGTAATCCTGTGCTGTGTAGACATAGCCTCACGCCTTCCCACTGCAGGGATTTTTGTTTATGTTGTGTTCTTTTTTCCCTCCCCACCTTCCATGACCCATAACTTTTCTATTTTTCTGTGGAGGCCCTGTGAGGGCTTGCTTTTAATGATTCTATTAACTTGCCTTACAATGTACTGCTAAGCCCCCAAAATATAGGTGTTCGTATATTATGGACTACACTGTGCATCATAAGTGACGTGTTTTTTTTTTTTTTAATTTTTTAAATTGCTTTGCATAACCACTTTATGACACCATTAACTTCAGCCAGCAAAAAATTATTGAAGGTTAATTTTTAAGGCGGAAATATAGGGCGACATGTATGTATGGGCCCTGGTACTAGATTTTTTAATCAGCAGCCGCTCCAAAATTAAGCACATTACAAAGTGCCCACAGCACTTTGTAATCTGCCTTGGATTGGGAGGGTGTTCTGGAGGCATGTTGCGCTATAAGGCCCGGGTTTCAAACGGCTTATTGCCGACGTAATTGCGGGGACGGATTTCGCCCCGCAATTACGCCGGCTCAGTGCAGCGGGGGTGGGGAAGGCAGCTCACCGGCCCCATAGACATTCATTTTTCACGGCGCGTACACGCCATAAATAATTAACATGTCACTTTCTCCCCGCCCCGGCGGATTCACTGAAGCGGAAGGAGAGACGGAATCCCAAAAGTTCTCTATAGAACTGTGGATTACCATAATGGCCTGGGACGGATTCCAGCCGTATTGCAGCGCAGTACGGCGCGCAATACGGCTGGAATCCGTGCCCAAAATAAGCCGTGTGAACGGCCCCTAATCGTACGAAGCTACACATTTATAGCTTCAGTGTGGCAAATCTAGGCACATTACTGCTGGAACAGGTAGAGCACTTTAGTGGTTTACCTGAGCCAGAATTGTCGCTTTGTAGCTAGATAGTGCTAAATCTATGACCCGCAGTAGAACAAGTTCATAGATTCAGGCGCATTCTATGCCACTAATGCATGCAAAAAAATGGTGTCTGAGCGCCAAAATACATACATGTCATCCGTAGTTTTTATTGGCACCATCGTGGGATACATGCTACTTTTTGATCACTTTTTATTCCAATTTATGGAGAAGTAAAGTGACTAAAAACACATAATTTTGCCGTTGGGTATTTCTTTACTAATATTATGAAGTAAATGGGAGTAATGGGTTAATGTGCTGTGTTTTGTTCTCTGGATTATGGACACAATCATTGACAACAATCTGTAGCACCTATTGTTCCAGACTGGAATATCTGTGGTTTGGTGATGAGTCAATAGCATGCATACCATAAGTGGCATGTGTGAAAATGTTCCTGGTATGTGGCATGCCAGTTGATGACTTTGACTTGAGAAGGATGAGGAAGGGAAGTTGTGTAGTATTTGTGCACCTAGGATATATCTAGAGCTTAAAGGGGTTTGTCTCACTACAAGGATTGCTTTTTATGTTAAAGATCTTGAAAAAGCAAGTCACTTTGCAATATGTGTCTATTAACAGTATGCTACCTATTCTGAGATATTTCCTCTTGTATGGTCTGCATCAGCTCCTCAGGTCACTATAGCTACAGACCATTTTGATCTCTCCTGATAGGCTGTCAGCACTGGTTACTATAGCTACAGACCTGGCTTCTACTGCAGCCTAGTAGAAGCCAGTAAACATGCCCTGAATTCTAAATGAAACCAAGAAAACAGGACTGAGGTAAGATGAATAAATGTAGTGAGACAACCCCTTTAACTACACTTTTCTGTTTCTGTCCACAGTGGTTATAACCCAGGGATGGTACTCAAAGTATGTTTCAGTGTTAGCAAGTCCTAGGGTTATCACTCATTTTTGCTATTCACCTAACACTTCTGTTTATATTAAATCCCAGTATCATTGAGTTTCCAGTACTTAAAGAGGTTTACCACAAGAACATTTTATGCCTGCTTTGTCATCTCTTCAGCTTTCATGTATGATTTGTTTGAACTGCATAACATGTGACCCAGCATTCTTGACATCACTATGCCTTCCCCCACAGACAAAGGGCTGTTTATGTAAAGTCAATTAACCTAAAATACAAGAGCTATGTCTAGCAAGGTTGTAGCCTAGTGGTTAGCAGCTTTGCCTTTCAGTTTCCATATTCTAAGTTCAAATCCCTGGAGGAACCAAATGTGTATTTTTTTTCTCAATGTACGCACCTTATTGAGTTTTCATTCTTTTTGAGGGGGGGGGGGGGATGAAATCTGCCAATACAGACCAAAAACAATCAAGCAGCATGATGGTAATTTCTGGAACGCAGATTGGCTAGGTGACTACAGTTTAGAAGAAAAGGGCCAACTTCAGGAATGTACTTAGCTTCCCTAGACTATTTGTCTAGGCAGATTAGATTGGTGCTGAACAAAACATCCACAGGGCATCAGTTAGGTGCTTATCTGCTGTATTTTACTAATTACTGAGGAGTACATAGCACAGGAGTAGAATGACAGCATCTGGGGTTGAACACTCAGCACTGAACACTCGCTCAGCAGTGAGTGTGTGTTATTACTAGGCAGGGAATATACTGACAGTAGCTGTCTGAGAGGAGAGGTGATGTCTGAGCATGTGCGGCCAGGACTGAGGAGCATGGAGCCCCTAGAGACGAGATGTACACAATGGATCACTAAGGTAGCAGCTAAAAAATAAATGGTACAGAATGTCTAATAATGATGAATGGTAAAAATATAAAGATTTAATTTGCAAGCTTCCCACATCAATTTTACTTGGTGAGAAAACCCCTTTAGCAAAGATGTCAGAAAAATTTGCAAATTTGGCACCCCCTCCACAAAAAGCACTCCTATGTGGGGTGAACTGGTTCTTATCTATATCACTCAAAATGAAAGGGGCATAACTACAAAACATAACAAAAACAATTGCTATCTAAGCTCACTCATACTATTTTAAATGGGGCAACAGGGCTAAATGCATACATGCCAACCTTCGTTTTTGGCTGGGTCCCAGCTAATGGGGGGTTCCCCCCCCCCCCCCCCCCGCCCCACTCCGGTAAAGTTCGAACCCCCCCCGCCAGCAGGGAAACGTGGCTTCTTTGAATGCCGCGCGCCAAGAGTGTCAGGACGCTACCGACCCCCCGGGGCTTTCCCACAGGCGGGTGAAGCGGCTCCGGGCCGCTCTCCCGCCCCCCGGTCCACTGTGCAGGGAGGAGGCAGGAGGGGGTCTTTCCCCTCCTCCCTTCTCCCCCCCTTTTTTACAGCGCCAGTGTGCCTGTACAAAACCCGACGCCGAGGGTGTTTACGCCGGCGCACTCACTCCCCCCTGCGATGCTGAGTCGGTCCCCGGGAAATCCGGGCTTGACCCCCTGCGGGAGCCTGGGACTCAAGGGGGGCTCTACTGGGTACAGTGGGGGCCCTATCTGGGCTACAAAGGGGGGTCACCTGGCTACATTGGGGGCTCTACCTGGGTACAAAGGGGGTTTTACCTGGGTACAATGGGGGCCTACCTGGCTACAAGGGGCTCTACCCGGCACAAAGGGGGCTCTACCTGGCTACATTTGGGGGCTCACTGGTACAAAAGGGGGCCTACCTGGCTACAGTGGGGGCTCTACCTGGGGTACAAAAGGGGGGGCCACCTGGGTTACAAAGGGGGCCTACTTTGCACAAAGGGGGGTCTAAAATGGCTAATGGGGGCTCTACCTCCTACAATGGGGGCCTACCTGGGTATAAAGGGCACTACTTGGGGTGAAGGGGGGATCTACTTGGGTACAAGGGGCTCTACTTGGCTCAAGGGGCACCTTGGGTCAAGGGGGCATCTACTTGGCACAAGGCGGAAATCTACTTGGCTACAAGGGGCCCTACCTGGTTATAGGGGGCAAAACCGGCTTTCTTCCAAAAAGGGCCGTTATGCAGTTAGATGGAGTGGGGTGTGGCTTTTTGAAGGGGCGTGACACACCAACAAGATGGGCGTGTCCATGCAATTTTTTTGCCGCGGCACGCGTACTTTAAATCTCCTGCTTTTCCACTTTCAAAAGTTGGCAAGTATTGCTAAATGTGGTGGCACTCCACAGTTTTACTGCAACCTCAATACGTCGGATGTTGTGAATGTCACAGGCCGGCTCTTTATTTTGATTATTGCCAATTTTTTTTCCCAAAAGCATTTTATAATATTTTTGGGGTTTAAACCACCATCTTTCAGGGAAATCCCCTGGACCAAACAGCATCCCTGAGGAGCAACCTTAAAAATTAAGGTTATATCCAAGGGCCACATGAGAAAACAGTGTAGGGCCCGAAACCTCTTTGTTGTCCATACAACCCCAATCAAGCTCCCCTTTTTATTTTCCAGACACTAAATGAAATGAAAGGCGCGGGTCTGTTTGTTGCTAGGCAACAAAGAAAGTCTTAGACCTAACAGTTTTCAACATTTCCCCAAGTTCTTATACGTAATAATTTTTTAAATGGGAGAATACTTTTTTATTTATTTTCCAATCCTTTTAAATCATTTTTTGATTATAATGAATTTTGCTTATGTATTAGTTTGGTATTTTCCAATGCTACGGTATTTTACACATGGGAATTTTAATTTTGAATTTAATAAAGTATGGAGTATTTTAAAGAGGGTGAATAAAATTTTTGATTTTCGTTGGGGGTTTAGTTTGGTTCATACCCCCCAAATATATATTAAAATGTTTTTTTTTTTTTTGGTTCTTCAAATAGCACCATGTAAACCCAACCTAAGAATCCTAGAATTTTGTTCGTACAATCCTTTAAAAGGGGGTTTTTACACTAACGTTAAACCGAGTCAGAAGCATTTTTTTCGCTCATTCTGTCTCCTTTGGGTGCGGGGGTTTTAATCACATTTTAGCTTTTTTGTAACTGGGTGAGCTATTACCGAAACATCAGGAGTTTATCTTTAGTAAACCCGGGGACATTTTTTCTGTGAGGACAAAAAAAATTTCTTTCGTAATCTTTTTGAATAATTAGTTTGCTGTGGGCCCCAAACCGTCCCCTCAGAATCACCCCTTTCTCTCTCCCTCATCTAATCAGAACATTATGAACAGGTAATCAAAGAACCGTGGTGCACTCAGAGCAATAAAATATCTCTTATCACTGACAAAAAAAAATCTATTAACCAATGTTTTTTATTTAAACCCAATGATTTTTATTAAAAAAAAATATTCAGTTCCTGTCCCTTTATGTTAAAATTAAAATTTTTAGTGAGATCAGTGGGGGGTCAAATGCCAACCCCCCCTTTACACAGTGATGGCACGTCCACTGTTATGCCATTTTTAATAATTGTTTCAGTTTTTAAAAAAATAAATATCTTAAAAAATTAAAATTTAACAAATACACTCATTACACAGAGGAAAGGGGGAAAATAATCCAAGGAAAGCACAAGGAAAAAAGATTTCTCCAGAAAACCCATTTTGGTCTGTAAAAAATATTTATAATTTTTAAGTTTAAAAAAAAGAATTTTACTATACTTTTCTTCTTTATTTTTCCATATTTTTAACCCAAAAAAAAGTCTTAGCTTTTTTTTGTGTTTTTTTTTTTAGAAAACCCCCTAAAAGAGAATAAAGAGACGCACAAGCCCCGACCTTCCCCTTTTTTTAACAAATACACTTGAGGCCCATCTCATGAAAACCCCGTTTGGTCTGTCAAAAAAAATTTTTATTATTAATTAAAAAATTACAGAAATGTTACTATACTTATTCATCTTGCTTATGATCTATATTACTAAAGCTGTAGCAGTGTGTTTGTCACTGTATCCAGAAAACCCCATAGAATAGAATAAAGAGGACTGCACAAGCCCGACCTACTCTCCTTTCTTAAAAGATACCTTTGGGGGCCCATTCTCATGATTGGTGTTGGTCACTGAGGTGAGAAATGCGTCAATCAGACAATTATAGCATATCCTATTACTATGCTAAAATTGTCTGGAAGGGAGCACCCCTTTAAACAGTGTTGAGAAAACTGTCCTAATAAAAATGGGGTTTTACATATTCTTTTGATGGTCCTCAACCAATTCCCCGGACCGAAATAGGAGCACATTTTTTCTACATATTCCCTTGGATATGGCTGCAGAGAATCAATCATTTTTTAGTCTTCTTTTTGTAAAAGTTTATTACAAAGAAAATTTACTTTTTAGTACATAAGGTCATCTAATACATTTATGTATTGAAGTCTATCTCTAGGACAGATTCTTCTCTATGATTTAGACATGAGAAAATTGATAAACAACTTATGGTTTTTGTATCTTTCTTTTTTCTATCATGTCATTTAACATAACCTTTTAAAATAATATTGTACAGGGTTTAAAGGAAGCAGGTCAGATGGTTTATACTGCTCTGAGAGCAGGATGTGATAAAGGGAGAAATCCTGATTCAAATCATATAACCTACGTATCACAGAGCCCAGCTTCTCTCCCTTTATCATATAACCCTATATATCACAGAGCTCATCTCCTCTTCCTCTATCATATAGCCCTATATATCACACAGCTCAGCTTCTTTCCTTCTATCATATAACCCTATATATCACAGAGCTCAGCTTCTCTCCCTCTATCATATAACTCTATATATCACAGAGCTCATCTCCTCTTCCTCTATCATATTGCCCTATATATTACAGATTTCAGCTTCTCTCCCTCTATCATATAACTCTATATATCACAGAGCTCAGCTTCTCTCCTCTATCATATAACCCTATATATCACAGAGCTCAGCTTCTCTCCCACTATCATATAACTGCATATATCCCAGAGCTCAGCTTCTCTCCTCTAAACATATTAACCCTATATATCACAGAGCTTTAGCTCCTCTCCTCTATCATACAACCCTATAAAATCACAGAGCTCACTCTCCCCCTCCTCCTCATCATATAATCCTATATATCACAGAGCTCAGCTTCTCTCCCTCTATCATATAACTCTATATATCACAGAGCTCAGCCTCTCTCCCTCTATCATATAATCCTATATATCACAGAGCTCAGCTTCTGTCCTCTATCATATAATCCTATATATCACAGAGCTCAGCTTGTCTCCTCTATCATAAAACCCTATATATCTCAGATCTCAACTTCTCTCCTCTATTTTATAACCATATATATCATAGAGCTCAGCTTCTCTTCCTCTATCATATTCTGCAGCAACAATCATCTCTGCTTTAAACCTTAATTTCAAAATTGTTCTAAAATCTAGTTACTATACTTAAAATGGAAGTTAAAAGCAGTTTATATAAAAATTACTGATATATACCTTGTAGTGGTGAGTAGTAGAGAATTTTTTGCTACTTTAGCTGTATGCGCTGGTTAATATACTAACAATTTTGGGGTTGGGTTCATAAATTTGAAGAAATTACTGTTTTTTACATCAGATCATTGTGTTTATTGTTCTCATGCACAAGAATAGATCGTGGGTCTGATGATTTCAATTGTAGTTTGTTGAGTACACATACAAATATTTGTAAGTTTCACTTGTAGGATCTATTGACACTTATGAGTAAATTCAAAAAAGTTATTAGCTAAAAGCATCCACTGTCAGGTGGTAAATTCTTAGCTGGAGATTTTAGAGTTTGGTGATTAATGAGTTAAAATGATTAGGACCCTTAAACAGTATTCCAGTGTGGGATTAGTTAGAAGCCCTACATGCACCCAATAAGAGATGTTTTAAGCTCTATTTCAGCTTTTTTGCCCAGTTTAAAGTATACCAAATGGATACCAGAAATAGGTCTCTCCATCTTTATTGTATAATGCTCTGGGAAATTATCCTTCTACGGCTATGACCCCTATACAACATTATAAACTAGCAACTCACATAAAAGACAAATATTATGTATAATGGGCAATAGGCAACAACAGGACAAGTAATGACAATCGTTAGCATTGAATCTATGTGGTGCAGGCTATATGTTTCCTTAGGATGCACTGTTGCCATACATGAGTGTGTGACATATGTACAGTTGCTGACAAAAGATTAGCAATAGGGTTAAAATTCAGATCTTAGACATCTAATCATTGCTCGGTGCCCTGCTGTTGTCTGTTAGTATTTACCCCTTCCATTACATGCTGCAAACCTCCCAACTGTCCCGATTGGGGAATTTTGTCCCGCCGTCCCAGAACAGTTAGAAGTCCCGAGTTTCCCACAGCTCAGTGGTGTGGCCATGCCCCCTGCCGCTCTGATCTGAGCTGCCTGTCCAATAGGAAGCTCACACTGCTCAGTCCCAGTATGCTGGCCCCGCCCCTTCATGCTGAGCTCATAGTTACAGAGTGATGGGAGACAAGGTGCTGCCCTCTCCTCCTGGTCAGTGTGAGGATCAGTGAGTAAGTGTTTCTGGAATGGCTGCTGCCGGTCCCACTCCTGCCTTCTGTAAAATGTGTGAATACCAGAACATCACAAGAAGTTAATGTCTCCAGCAGACTGACTGACCATCTAGTCTATCCCCCTCCCCGATGCCCTCCCTTGGGACAGAGCAGATGACTCCTTACTCTCTGTCCTAACAGTGTGCAAAATTAAAAAGTGCCCAGGAGGCTCTATACCCACAGGGGGCTGTATACAAAACCTACAGGGGGCATATACAACAGACAGGGTGACCACTACGTACAGGGGACTATATAGACTATATACCTACAAGGGGCTGTATACATTATATAACCTACAGGAGGCTGTATACACTATATACCTACAAGGGGCCGTATACACTATATAATCTACAGGAGGCAGTATACACTATATACCTAAAAGGGGCTGTATACAGTATATACAGACAGGGGGCTGTATACAGTAAATACCTACATGGGACTGTATACACTATATACCTACAGGGGACATATATAACCTACAGGGGGTTATATACACTATATACTACAGGGGGCTGTATACATTATATACCTACATGGGACTGTATGCACTGTACAACTACAGGGGGCATATATAACCTACAGGGGGCTGCATACAGAACCTACAAGAGTCATTTTTAATCCACAGGGGGCTGTATACACTATATACCTACAGGGGGTTGTAAACACTATACACCTACAAGGGGCTGTATACACTATAAACCTACAGTAGGCTGTATATAGTATATATCTACAGGAGGCTATATACAGTAAATACCTACAGGAGGCTGTATATACTATATACCTGCAAGGGGATGCATACACTATATACCTACAAGGGGCATATATAACCTACAGGGGTTTGTATACACTACATACCTACAGGAGGCTGTATACAGTATATACCTACATGGAACTGTATGCACTGTACAACTACAGGGGGCATATATAACCTACAGGGGGCTGCATACAGAACCTACAGGGGGCATTTATAATCTACAGGTAGCTGTATTCACTATATACCTACAGGGGGTTGTATACACTATACACCTACAAGGGGCTCTATACACTATATACCTACAGGAGTCTATATACCGTATATATCTACAGAAGGCTATATACAGTAAATACCTACAGAAGGCTGTACATACTATATACCTACAAGGGGCTGTATACACTATATACCTACAGGTAGCATATATAACCTACAGGGGACTGTATACACTATATACCTACAGGGGGCATATTTATCCTTCAGGGGCTATATACCCTCTATACCTACAGGGGGTATATATAACTTACAAGGGGCTGTATATACTGTGTACCTAATTGAGGCTATTTACACTATATACCTACAGGAGGCTGTATATACTATATACCTACAAGGGGTTGTATACACTATATACCTACAGGGGAATATATAACCTACAGGGGGCTGTATACACTACCTACAGGGGGCATATGTAACCTACAAGGGGCTGTATACACTATATAGCTACAGGAGGCTGCATACAGTATATATCTAAAGGAGGCTATATACAGTAAATACCTACAGAAGGCTGTATATACTATATACCTACAAGGGACTGTATACACTATATAGCTACAGGGGGTTGTATACACTTTATACCTTCAAGGGGCTGTATACACTATATGTCTACAGGAGGCTGTATACAGTATATATCAACAGGAGGCTATATACAGAAAATACCTACAGAAGACTGTATACACTATATACCTACAAGGGGCTGTATACACTATATAACCTACAGGGGGCTGTATACACTACTTACAGGGGGCATATGTAACATGCAAGGGGCTGTATAAATTGTATACCTACAAGGGGCAGTATACAGTATATACCTACAGGAGGCTGTATACAGTATATATCTACAAGGGGCTGTATACACTATATAACCTACAGGGGTCTGTATACAGTATACCTACAGGGGGCTACTATGCTTACCTACAATACTGACCTACTGGGGCTATATAGTACCTATTGGGAGTCTATATACCTATCCACTTACTGGTGGGCAACATTACTACCTACTTACTTAATGGGGGGAGCGCCATACCAGAGGTAGAAATTGGTAGGGAAGTGCTGGAAGTGAGAAGTCTAAGATGTTTGTGTGGTAATTTCTGCAGAAGCGAGTCGTGGCCGGGAGAAATCGCCATGGCAGTCTGGACCTGATAAAGAAGAAAAGAAAAAAAATAACGACTCTAGTCATAGAATACGTTATCTGTGAGTCATTAAATGTAACTGCTTTGTAATTACTTATATGTCTGCAGAGCTTGTGTACAACTGGAATCTACCCCCATATAGTTACTGTATGGCAGGCATATTGGTAGTAGTGTATTGGTTTATATTCAGGAAAAGTATAGTGATATTATTTAGTCACTATGTGGTGGTGATATGAGGTGGTATTATTCAGTCACTATGTGGTGGTATTATTCAGTCACTATGTGGTGGTGATATGTGGTGGTGTTATCAGTCACTATGTAGTGGTGATATGTGGTGGAATTATTCAGTCACTATTTGGTGGTGATATGTGGCGGTATTATTCAGTCACTATTTGGTGGTGATATGTGGTGGTTATATTCAGTCATTGTGTGGTGATAATATGTGGTGGTATTATTCAGTCACTATATGGTGGTGATATGTGGTGGTATTATTCACTCACTATGTGGTTATGGTGGGGCGGTAGTCTTTGTATAGTAGAAAAAGTTAGTAAATTCAGCTCACCTGATGATGAATGAGGTGGTTGCACGGATGAGAAAGATCTGAAGCTTGACTCTCACATAGTATAGGAAAAAAAAAATAAGACGGTGCTTGCAGCTTTATTTAGACAACTTTAAAAATCGTAGAACAGGTATGTGAACATTGTGGTAGCTAAACCGACCAACGCGTTTCAGGAGGACACTCCCTTAATCATGGTATGACGTGAATAACACGTAACTTCCTTATATGGTTCAGTACCACGTGATATTGATAAAAAATAAATTAAAAAAATTTTACTATAAAAACAAATAAAAGATGTAAAACAGATAATAAGGAAGATAACCATATTTATATTAAGCACTAATAATGAAACATAATATTGTGTCTCTTATTTAAACCCTCGCGGGACAACAATTTTTTCCTTAGGTCTCCACTAGTGTTGAGCGATTGCGTTGGCTATCGAGATCGATCGATAGTCGGCCGCTATCGATAAGGTTTTTCGATAGTGAGCATCGATTATGAGCGATTACCATTAAAGTCTATGGGAGAGCAACAACACTCATTATTACACCAAACAAGGCTGGAGAAGCTGAAATTAACATCCACAACAGTCAAATGGATACGTGCTACATCTTAGGCAACACACTTAGGTTATAAAAGCCAAAAAAAAGTCACAGACCATTTACTATCCCTGTTTTGGGTACCACAGCCTGACCTTAAACCTGCATCACCCACAAATTAAAAAGTGCCAGAAGGCAGTATGATTTAAACCCATCATCTTCTTGAACTGGACATTGAATATCCCTGTCTGGAAGCAGCATGAGCCCCAAACTGCATGACCCCCACATTTAAAAGTGCCGGAAAAAAGGGGTCTTTCAACCACCATTTTAGTTTCACTGGACATTGACTATACTGTCCTGGGCCAAAGCATGACGCTTAAACTGTCTGACCCAAAGATTAAAAAGGTGCCAGAAAAAGGAGTCTTTGAACCACCATTTTAGTTGAACTGGACATTGACTATCCCTGCCCTGGATTTGCTTCATGACCCCAAAACCGCATGACCCACATGACGATGATGATGACGACATTTGTGGCCGTGACTGGGAGGACGAGGGGTAAGATTTGCTGATGCAGGTTGCATTAACCACTGAAGGACAGATTGGCGACGATGTTCGTTACTGAGTTTTTCACAGGGCCTGACCCAGCGATGACAGCCTGACGGTCCTGAATTTGACGATCCGCTGGCATGGTGTTGTCCCCTCACGGGAAAGGAGCCCCTTCTCTCGTACCTCTATCTCCATGTGCTACCCCCTCTTTGCTCGCTTCCCACCTGCATTTCGCTCCATGTTCAGAAATATACAAATTTGAGAAGGTAGGAAGGTTTTGGAAAGTCTCTTATTAAAAGACGGCAAATCACAGCTATTCTCAAATCCTCTAATCAAAACAAAATTGCTTGATTCAAATTTAACTGCAAGGTGTCTATCAACAAATTGGACTGGGAAAAAAGTCCAAAAAACGTATCTGTTATGTTTTGGTATAATAAACGGTATTTTTTGCACACTTTCAATTCACCTGTGGTGAATATAAAATTTTGCTGTTTTAAGATTTACGTAGATGCTGCGTCAATGAACAGTGCTGGTGGCGAAAAAAATGTCAAAAAACACATTTAACTGTTATGTTTTGTCTGATACCCCGGTATTTTTGGCAACAAACAACCCTTTTGCTGATAAAAGATTGCTGGATTGAAAATTTAACGCAAGGTGGATATATCAACAGTCACAGGTGTAATGGGAAAAAATTAAAATAAAACACATATCTGAAATGTATACTGATAATAAAATGGAGTTTTGCAGCTAACAAAGAGACCTGCAGTTACTAGAAATGATGTGTATCCAATATAAGTTCAGGGCTGCCCAATATCCAGGAAATATTTCAATAGCAAACTGTTAATAATTAAAGATATTCCACTACATTTTTCTACACTAAGTCTGGTGAACTTTATCCAGTGTTCTTTTTAGATGAGCTTGTCTGTGTTCGCCCAACGGGGGCCCCCCCCCCGCTCCACCGCCGTGACTTTACAGCGGTAGATGTGCTTTTAAAATTCTTAGCTAACTAACATAAAATGTTCAAATCTCTAATATAAGTAAAATTGGAAGGATCACAGCTAATAGTTGAGGTTTCTCTTGTGCAGAAATAGACTAATTTCGCTGAGTGTTTGGCCACAGGCAGAGCGCAGGTCCTATCCTATGAGACGCTGAGAGACACTGAGGCTGAAACAGGAAACGCTGTTCTATTAAAACGAAGGTCATGTGATTTTTCAGCCAAGCACAACCATACACATCCCAGTCATGACGTCGCACACACATCTCACCCTGCTCTATTCTGTAATCTGATTTGCTGGCCGCCAAAATTACAGGAAGCGCCGAAAAAGGCGCGATCTTAATAGATGATGCACAGATTTTAACCTTAATTATTGCATGATCTGGAAATTTCGATCACCATAAAAACCTTGCCGATTTCAACTTTGTCGATAAAAATCGCTCAACACTAGTCTCCACCACTAGTAGGTCTGTGTACGATTTCAATGCCATTGCATGTAAAAGACTCTAAACTGCTTGCATGCTGCTCGGCAAAATGCCGTGAAGCCATAGATATATTTATTTATATCTGAGTGGCGCAGTGGGATCCTCACCTATCTGAAATTGATGGCATATCTTAATGATATGTCATCCGTGTCAGAAGTAAGACAACTCCTTTAAGGCTCTGTTCGCATTGCATTTTAACACTATGTTCAACATTTTCCCCAGGAAAGCTCCCAGAACACACAATGAATTGGCATACATGCATTGCATCACATTTTTCATGTCCTCTTAGGCACTTTTACGCCTTGCTCAACAGAGATATGTGACTTAGTGGGAATGTTGTGACTTTTCATGCACAAAAGAAGGTGCAAAAATTTTGGTGCAACTATTGATATAAACTAAGCCAGCTAATAGGTGGTGTCAAGTTAGCATCAGTGTCTAAAGATATTACAGATTTATTATACAGCATGCGCCACTATGATAAATTTGTTACACGGTCTTAGTAAATCTACCCCAGTATTTTAAAAGTTGTCCCTTATTGCTTTTTTCCCAGAATCTTAGAAAGTTTTTCTGTTTACTAAATTCAGGGCATTTTGACCTCGCAGAAGTCAATACATTTTCTATAGAGATGCCTATTTCTAAACTTTCATTAGAAGATTGAAAATAGATGTGAGCCACTTGCATCTGTCTTACACATCTGAAGAACCTCAGGATTAGGGCTAGACCCATCCTAATCCTTAGGTTAACCCTAGGATTAGAGCTGGAGTTAGGGTTAGGGTTAGACTTTAACTTTACACCAACCCTGACCATAACCTTAGGGATAGGGGACGGGTTTGCGTTCAGGTAAATCCAACCCTATTCTTACCTTTAGCTCAGGGTTAGGGTTGGACTATCTCTAACCCTGTAGTTTCCCAGGTGTCTGATGGTGTTTCTTTCTAATTTAAAGGCATTTGGCTGCTGTAGTTTCTTTCTGGAGGCCAGAAAATACAAAATGCTGATTTTTATAGGATGTCCCAAACCAGAATATTGCGAGAACTTTGGCCAAGCTGCGCTCAAACCAAAGAACTATTCGAGCAGCACTAGTCATGTTACTGAAGGTCAGGGGCGTTGCTAGTGTCCCAAAACATCCGGGCCCGGGCCCCTTGTGTACATTTTGCTCAGTAGGGCGGGGTTCACACGGCATTTTTCACATGAACCGCGGCATTTGTTTTTACAGAGAAAAAACTGTGGCCAGCGCGTCCCTCTGAAGCTCTCACTGATATTTAGTCTCCCCAGAACGGGTAATCATGGCAATCAATGTGAGCAATGAATTGCCATAATGTCGGCCTGTACGTCGGGCATATTGAAGCGCAATTACATGCCGACATTACGTCGTGTGAACATACAGAGCGCAAAGTGCACCCCGCAAATATGGTAACATCATAACAGTGAGTGCTGTGATTAGCTGTTGTTTTCCCTGGCACACACAACCCGCCCATAAAAATATATACACACACACATACATACACACATACGTATACACTTATACATACACATATATACACACTCATACATACACATATATACACACTCATACATACATACACATTCATACATACACATTCATACATACACACATACATACACACACACTCATACATACACACACATACATACATACATACACACTCATACATGCACACATATACACATACTTACACACTCATACATACACATTCATACATACACACACATACATACACACATACAGACACTCATACACACACACACGTATACACATTCATTTAGAGCTAATCAATATAACTGTATGCTGATTGTCAGCTCTGTGGGTCAGGATGACCCACAGAGCTGGGAACAGTGCAGTTACAGTTTAAATGATCAGCTCTATGGGTCAGCATTGTTATTTGACCCATAAAGTGATCAAGTAACTGTAGACTGTCAGCTTGTGGGTCAAGGTGACCCACAGAGCTGACAATTATTCGCAGTTAAATTATATCACCCCCAAAGACATTTCCAGTAGCTTTATTTCATTATGGGCATAGCCTGCCCAGCCCCAGCCCTACTATACCTAATATGGCCGCCGGCTGCTCTGCGCGGGGAGTCACTGATAGGAGGAGCCTGTAGGCGCCGGCGCTCTGGCCTTATTGCAGGGGAGACCGGGAGTGCTGTCTCTCCCCCTCTCTGACCCTGCGCAGGA
>JAODAL010027993.1:0-54038 GCA_025379985.1 Phyllomedusa bahiana | reverse complement strand
ACCCCCTAAAAATACTCTAAAAAACGCAACATGGGTGACACTGAAAGGCAATAGCATACATCAACACAAATATCAGTGGCACACTAAAGATAAAAACCCAAAGGGTATATAAAATATTGGGAAATGCTTTTCGTAAGGAAAATAGGGGAAAACCGGGGGTCTCTTAGTTTACAGTATTTGATCAAAGTTTTTGTTTTTAGAAACCCCCCAAAAACGTTTTTTTTTTTGCTTTTTTTCGATTATTTTGATGTGAAAGCTTTATTAGTTTTGGCTGACAAAGGGGGGCCCCCCAAACCCCCCCCCCCCCCCCCCCCCCCCCCCCCCCCGGGGGGGGGGGGGGGGGGGGGGGGGGGGGGGGGGGGGGGGTGGGGGTTATTTTTTACGGTATTGGGTTTTGTTTATATATAGCCTTTGCAATGGGGGAAACAAAAAAATTTTGTTGTGTTGGATACATAAAAATCCTAATAAAAATCTTTGATTTTCACATTGGTGTTTACCTGATTTTTGGGTTATAGATATATTGGGGGGGGAACCCCGCTCAGGAAAATAGCGTCTAAATAGATGTTTTACGTGTGGAAAAATACTTTGGTCTGAATCCTGCATTCTAACTGTCAAATGGGTTGCAGGAAAAATTCTGATCAAGGCGGGTGAGGCTGTAAACGTGGATCACGCAGGTTCAGCTGGCAGGGCCGGACTTACAGTGGGTGTGGTGAGAACAAGGACTGACATCCGTCACCTATTAACACGCAGGTTCAGCTAGTAGGGCCGGAGTTACAGTGGGTGCGGTTAGAGCCTTGGCTGGTGTTGGTCATCTATTAACACGCAGGTTCAGCTAGCAGGGCATCCGTCATCCATTAAAACGGCAAAAATTCCCTTATGACGCAGCAACGAAAACAGTCGTGCAGAGTGCGGAAGCGGAAGTGTGAGCTAAGACCTCCAGCCTTCCTCAGTACACAGTCAAGACCTGGGTAGCGCTTGAGAAATTTCTGCCTCAACGAGAGCACTTGCCCCTCCGTATGAGTGCGGACCAATTGAGCTTCACTTGGAGATAACTGGTGGTTGACGCTCTTGTTTCACCCAGGTGCCCTTTTCGTGGCATTATTTTTCTCGTTTTACTCAACGTGTTGGAGGAAATTGTCTCTGTTCTTGGGGTGGTGAATATGCTCCATACACCATTTCCTCAGAATAACCTACATCTGTTCAAGTCATTCTGTACCTCTCTTGTACAATTCAGAGGAATATTTGTACCAGCTATTTTGTAAATGCAATTTTTTTAGTAGTTTAATTCTAGAAAACACATTTTTAAAATAGGATGGAATCCCACCACGTCTTTGTTTCTCTTTTTTATTTGAATTAAACGGGTTGTCTCACTACAGAGAGTGCTAGCTATGTTAAAGATCTTGCAAAAACAAGTCATTTTGCAATATGTGTCCATTAACAGTGTCCTACCTATTTCTGTTTTTGACAGCACCATGCCCCAAAAATTCAAAACATGACCCTTTAGCCACTCTTGATAATCGTGAAGAACAAATGTCTGTTAGAAACCACATTTTTTACAATAGGACCTGTAGAATAGCTGTATTTCACAGCAACATGCTGCCAAAAATTCAAAACAAGACCCTTTGGCCACTCTTGACAATTGTGAAGAACAAATGTCTGTTAGAAACCACATTTTTTTAAAATAGGACCTGTAGTATAGCTGCATTTGAAAGCAGCATGACCCAAAAAATTATAAAAATGACTTCTCAGCCACTGTTAAAAATTGTGAGGGAGAAATTACACTTAGAAGCCTCATTTGTGTTCCAAAGGACCTTGATTATAGCTGTATTTCACAGCACCATGACCCCAAAACTATTGACAGTGCGAAAAATGTTAAAGATGAAGTGAGTAAATGGAATACGGTGTTTTCATGAAACCTTGTACAATTGGTGTCTTTTACAGTCTCCTCATCGTAAAACCAGCAAAATGACCTTTTGGGAACTGAGAATAAAAATTGCAGTAAGAAATGATCATTTTAAATTTTTTTTTTTGAAGAGGACCATTTCTGTGAGGGTTCGGTGGATTCGCTGGACCACCGCAAACGATGATAATTTAGCCACGCTAGGGAGCGGAGTCTAAGTAGCCCCCGGTATTCACCAGAGACCGCCGCAAAGCTGGATGGACTTGCTGCGGCGTGAGGCTACCAGGTCGCTACCCCTGACGTGACTTGCTTGCGATGGCGGCCGGGGTACTGCGTGGTACAGAATTGTAATCCAGAGGCGTAGTCAGGGACAGGCAGAAGGTCAGGGCAGGCGGCAGAGGTTCGTGGTCAGAGACTGGCAGAAGGTCAGGCCAGGTGGCAAACAGGCAAGGTCAGGAAACGTAGCGGAGCGGACTGGTACACGGGTAATCAAAATGGACTCCAACACTCACTAACAACACAGAACGCACACCAACAGTCCGGCAAGGAGTGCTGGGGGCGTATTCCTTATATAGGACCAGCGCCCAGCAATAGACCAATTAGCGGGACACTGGCCCTTTAAATCCAGACCAGCTGTCGCGCGCGCGCCCTAAGGAGCGGGTGCGCGTGCGGCGGCCGGGACGGACCGGCACAGCGTACACCGGAGCGTGGAGTGGTAAGAGAGCTGGCGCCCGACAAGCAGGGGAATTGGTCGCAGTCAGCCGCGGCACCCGCACCGGACCCCCTGCGGGCAGGGGGGCGGCTGTGGGGAGCAGCGGCGCCCGCGACCCCCATGACAGTACACCCCCTTAGGTCTCCCCCTCTTTTTTCGGAACCTAGAGAGGAGGTCAGGAGATAGGTTGGCCTCAGGTTCCCACGAACGCTCCTCGGGCCCGAACCCCTTCCAGTCAATAAGAAAGAACCGCTTCCCCCTCACTGTCTTCTCCGCCAGCATCTCTTTGACCTCAAAGATGTTATCAGAGTTGGCCACGGGAGAAGGCGAGACAGATCCACGGGAGAAGCGATTCAGCACCACAGGCTTGAGGAGAGGAGACATGGAAGGGTTCGGGACACGTAGTAGTGGGAGGCAAGTGGAGTTTGTAGGGACACCGGGTTAAGTTGCCGAAGTACCACAAAAGGGCCAAATACTTAGGCCCCAACTTGTAGCTGGGCACCTTGAAGCGGATGTACTTGGCCGATAGCCAAACCTATCACCCGGCTTATATATGGGCGGAGGTCTCCGGTACCTGTCGGCCTGGACTTTGGTGCGAGTGGAGGCCCGTAGAAGGGCCTGTCGAGTGACTTGCCAGAGTGTCTTGATGTCCCGTACTTGGGCATCCACGGCAGGAACGTCACACATAAAAAAGGGGAAGGCTCCAGCGGACTCAGGGTCTAGGGAATTATAGGAAAATTCCGCCCAGGGGAGGAGGTCAGACCAGTTATCCTGACGGGCGGACACAAAATGTCGCAGATAGGTCCCCAAAACTTGGTTAACCCTCTCTACCTGCCCGTTGGTTTGGGGATGGTATGCAGACAAGTCCAGCTGAACCTGCAACTGAGCACACAGAGCCCGCCAGAATTTCGATACAAACTGGACCCCCCTATCAGAGATGATATGCAAAGGGAGCCCGGGTAGCTGAAAGATGTGGTGGAAGAAGTGCTGGGCCAGCTGGGGTGCAGAGGGTAACCCGGGCAGAGGAACAAAGTGAGCCATCTTAGAAAATCTATCGGCCACCACCCAGATGACCGTGTTTCCAGAGGAGGCCGGGAGGTCAGTAACAAAATCCATCGCAATATGAGACCAAGGTCTTTCTGGCACCGGAAGAGGCAGAAGCAGACCCGCGGGTCTGAGACGAGGGACTTTGTTACGGGCACAGGAGGTACAGGCCAGGACAAAGTCTCTAACATCCCGAGCGAGAGTGGGCCACCAATAATAACGGGAGATTAGTTGCAGAGACTTATGGACTCCAGGGTGACCAGCTGTTCGAGAGGCATGTCCCCACTTCAGGATACGAGGCCGCATGGCAGGACGTACGTAGGTTTTCCCAGGGGGCAGATGTTGAAGGTCCACAGGGGCCGCCGTGAGGAGACGTTCAGGAGGAATTATATGCTGCAGAGGTGGCTCCAACCCCACTGTGTCCGAGGATCTAGAGAGGGCGTCTGCTCGGATGTTCTTGCCAGCTGACCGAAAGTGAAGAAGAAAATCAAACCTGGCGAAAAAGAGTGACCACCTAGCTTGCCGAGGGTTCAGTCATTGGGCAGACTGCAGATAGAGAAGATTCTTGTGATCGGTGAATATATCGATGGGGTGACAAGCTCCCTCCAGCAAGTGCCGCCATTCTTCTAGGGCTAACTTAATAGCCAGTAATTCACGATCACCGATTGTATTATTTTTTTCGGCTGGGGTGAAGGTTTTGGAGAAGAAGCCGCAAGTACGCAGTTTTCCAGAGGAGGACTTCTGAAGGAGAACAGCACCTGCACCTACAGAGGAGGCGTCCACCTCAAGGATAAAGGGGTGCTGCGGGTCCGGGCGAGACAGAACTGGAGCAGAAGCGAATGCTGATTTGAGGCGATCAAATGCTTCTTGGGCCTCAGGCGGCCAAGATTTAGGGTTGGCATTTTTCTTCGTAAGGGCCACCAGCGGGGCCAAGAGCGTGGAAAAATGAGGGATCAATTGTCTGTAATAATTCGCGAACTCCAAAAATCGTTGGATAGAGCGAAGGCCCACTGGTCGAGGCCATTGTAGGACTGCAGACAAATTCGAGGGATCCATCTGGAGGCCCTGATCCGAAACGATGTAGCCCAGGAAGGGCAACGAGGTGCGTTCAAACAGGCATTTTTCCAGTTTGACATATAACTGGTGGTCGCGGAGACGTTGGAGCACATGGCGGACGTGGAGGCGGTGAGTTTCCAGGTCAGGGGAGAAGATTAGAATATCATCTAGGTAGACGATGACGCAGACGTAGAGGAGGTCTCGGAAGATCTCATTGACAAAGTTCTGGAACACCGGCGGAGCGTTGCAGAGGCCAAATGGCATGACGAGATATTCAAAATAGCCATCTCTGGTATTAAAGGCTGTCTTCTACTCGTCGCCTTCACGAATACGAATCAGGTTATATGCTCCCCGGAGATCCAACTTGGAAAAAATTTTCGCGACACGCAGGCGATCGAACAGGTCCGAGATCAGAGGCAGGGGGTATCGATTTTGTATAGTACTTTTGTTAAGTCCTCGATAATCGATACAGGGTCGGAGAGAACCGTCTTTCTTTTCAACAAAGAAGAATCCAGTCCCCGCAGGCAAGGAAGACTTGCGTATGAAGCCCTTACAGAGATTCTTCTGGATATACTCCAACATAGCCTTAGTCTCCGGGACGGAGAGAGAGTAGACTCTACCTCGGTGAGGAGTAGTACCGGGTTGCAGGTCAATGGGACAATCGAACGGCCGGTGCGGAGGCAGAGTTTCGGCCTGTCTTTCGGAAAAAAACATCGGCAAGGTCCTGGTATGGAGTGGACAGACCCGACAGAGGCTTCGTAGACTTGACAGAAGCGGGCCGTGAAACAGGACGGAGTACCGGAAGGCATCGTGAGTGGCACGCGGGGCCCCAACGGATGATTTCGCCCGTGTTCCAGTCCAAGGTCGGAGCATGGACTTGTAACCAAGGAAGGCCCAGGAGGATTTCCAAAGAGGAACGAGGCAAAACAAGCAGTTTCAAAGTCTCCTTGTGTAGGGCGCCTATCTGCAACGTGAGGGGAACAGTGCAGAACCGAATAGCGTCCTTTAGGCATTCGCGACTGACAGAGGAGACGAACATGGGTCGCTGCAGGGGGGTCACCGGGAGACGAAATCGGGAGACCAGAGCTTAGCTGACAAAATTTCCGGCGGACCCCGAATCCAGGAAGGCGGTGGCTTGGAAGGTGCTGTCCGGCGAAATTCCACAGAGTACGGGAATGGTCAGAAGGGGAGAGGCCGCACTGACACCTAGGGATGCCTCTCCTACAAGCCCTAGGTGCGAGAGTTTCCTGGATGTACCGGACAGTCCCCAATGAAGTGGCCAGAACCGCCACAGTAGAAGCATAGCTGCTCAGACGACGCTGCGAGCGTTCTTCCTGGGTCAGGTGGGCTCTCTCGATCTGCATGGGTGCGTCCTCAGGAACCATTGGCGGAGGAAGTGGAGGTCGTTGGAACACAGGGTCCAGACGAGGTAGCCGGCGTGGTCGGGTGACCTCCCGTTGGAAGCGGAGCTCTTGTTGTCTCTCGGCAAAGCGTATGTCGATTCAGGTGGCCAACCGAATCAGATCGTCCAGAGAGGATGGCAGATCCCGACCTGCTAACTCATCTTTAATGTGCCCCGAGAGGCCTTGCCAGAAAGTTGCCACCATCGCCTCAGTGTTCCAGTCCAGTTCTGAGGTGAGGGTACGGAACTGCACGGAGTAGTGACCCACAGTAGAATCGCCCTGACGGAGACTAAGCAGAGCTGCGGCAGCAGAGGAGTTGCGGCCAGGTTCATCGAAGACGGTGCAGAACCCCTGGAGGAAGGCTTGCAGATTAGCCGTCAACGGATCTCCTCTGTCCCATAGCGGAGTGGCCCAGGCCAGAGCTTCGCCCGTTAGGAGGCTAATTATGAAGCCACCCTTAGCCCGCTCAGTAGGGAATTGATGCCCCAACATCTCGAGGTGGATGGAGCATTGACTGATGAAGCCTCTGCACTTCCTGGGATCTCCATCATAGCGAGAGGGGAGCGGCAGAGGAAGAGAAGGTCCCGGTGCAGGGGCAGGAAGAGCCATGCCGGCAGGAGCAACTGGTGCTGGCGAGGCGGCAGCAGCCGCAGGCGGAGGTAGACGAGCCGCAAGGTTCTGCATCATGGCCGCGAGCTGGTCAATACGCTAGCTCTGCTGGGCGATGGCCGTCGTGATGTCCCGCAGTTCAGGCAAAGGTACCCTGGTGGAATCCATGGCCAGAATGTACTGTAAGGGTTCGGTGGATTCGCTGGACCACCGCAAGCGGTGATAGTTTAGCCACGCCAGGGAGCGGAGTCTAAGTAGCCCCCGGTATTCACCAGAGCCCGCCGCAAAGCGGGATGGACTTGCTGCGGCGTGAGGCTACCAGGTCGCTACTCCTGACATGACTTGCTTGCGATGGCAGCCAGGGTACTGCGTGGTACAGAATCGTAATCCAGAGGCGTAGTCAGGGACAGGCAGAATGTCAGGGCAGGCGGCAGAGGTTCGTGGTCAGAGACAGGCAGAAGGTCAGGGCAGGCGGCAAACAGGCAAGGTCAGGAAACGTAGCGGAACGGACTGGTACACGGGTAATCAAAATGGACTCCAACACTCACTAACAACACGGAACGCACACCAACAGTCTGGCAAGGAGTGCTGGGGGCGTATTCCTTATATAGGACCAGCGCCCGGCAATAGACCAATTACCAGGACACTGGCCCTTTAAATCCAGACCAACCGTCGCGCGCGCCTAACAGAGCGGGTACGCGCGCGGCAGCCGGGACGGACCGGCTCAGCGTACACAGGAGCGTGGAGTGGTAAGAGACCCAGCGCCCGACAAGCAGGGGGATGGTCGCAGGCAGCTGCGGCACCCACGCCGGACCCCCTGCAGGCAGGGGGGCGGCCGCGGGGAGCAGCAGCGCCCGCGACCCCCATGACAATTTCTGTTTGAAGAGGACTGTGAAGTAGACCGGCATCTAATCGGTGACCTCGGCAATTGGGGCCACAACATCATCAGAGATCCATGCCTGATTCATCTTGATGAAAGTCAAATGATCAACATTATCTGTGGAAAGCCGGATGCGTTTGTCTGTAATGACTCCTCCAGCTGTGCTGAAGGTCCGCTCAGATATGACGCTGCCTGCTGGGCAGGACAACAACAATATGGCATGGCGAGCGAGCGAGCTCGGGCCATTCATCCATTTTGGATACCCAGAAGTCGATTGGGTCCAGAACATATCCAAAACATCGGTGTTGAGACGCAGATAGTCGTACACCATGATCTTAAGCCGGTCTCTGTGTGTTGTATGTGTGCCCTGCATTACATGCGTTGGTGAGGTGATAAGTAAGGATGCCAGAGGTCACTCATTAAGCGTCTGCCACAATGCCTGCTGCTGCAGCTACTTGGCACTCTACTGCTGTCACGTTGCTGACGTTGTTCCACCGTGACATTTGAAGCAACGTGAAGCAGGCGCAACAGAGGTTTCCAGTAGATCAATCAGCATGGTCTCCAATTCCTGTATTTTACTCTCTATTTGGGTGGGTGGAAGGAAAGTGCTGAGTTTCACTTTGTACCGGGAATTGAGGAGGGTGGGCACCCAGTAACTGTTGTTCAGTTTGATGGCCTTAATGCGAGGATCATGTTGGAGGAAATGGAGCATCCAAGCACTCATGTGGAGCCTTGATTTCCAAAGCCTCTGGGTCAAGGGGCACTAGCAAACTGATCTTCCACCTCCGCCTCAAATCCGTGCCAACCTCTTTCCAAGGCAGGGACATCGGTAACATTGATGTCCAGGAATACCTCATCCTCCTCCTCCTCAGCTTCAACACAGCCCTGACTTGCCTCAGATGCTGTACCCTGAGAGCTGAGGCGCCGCCATACACTAGCCCTGGACCCCAAACCACTGACTAATGAAGACCGATAATGTTGTGAAACTGTCGGGCCTTCTGGATTCGACGGAGAGAAAGTCTCTGTGTCCGTATCTGTGTCCGTTTCCTCCTCCGTCGCTGGTGGGACCTGCTGTTTCAAAGTGTCCAACGATCGTTCCAGAACTAAGATCACCACAATGCTCATGTTGACAAGGGCATTGTCCGCACTGAGCATTTTGGTGGCTTCTTCAAAGCTGGCAAGGATAGTGCAGAGCTCTTTCACCTGCCTCCACTCTCGGTGGCTCAACACCCCGAGGTCCGGCCGCTGCTTGTCAGGCCATGTGTCACTTCATACTGCGTAATGGCATTGCGCTGCCACAATCGCAAGAGCATGTGGAGGGTGGAATTCCAGCGTGTTGCCACGTCAACAATGAGATGATTGACGGGGAGGCTAAGCTGACGCTGCAACGCAGCCAGGCGGGACGAAGCATTGTGCGAACGGCGGAAGTGTGAGCTCAGATCTCGAGCCTTCCTCAGCAGGCAGTCCAGACCCAGGTAGCGCTTTAGAAATTTCTGGACGACAAGGTTCATGACGTGTGTCAGGCAAGGGATGTGCTCCAGCCTACCGATCTTAAGGGCAGCCAGGAGATTTCGACCGTTATCGCACACCAGCCAGCGCTCGGTCTTTTTGCGAAGAGCCGTCCACAGCTCCTGATCTGTGTGTTGACGGTCTCCAAGACAGATTAATTTCAACACGGCCTGGTTTCTATGGGCACGTGATGCTACCAGTGGACCTTGGGGGAAAGAACCCTGCACCATCCCTGCGGTTTTGAAGAGCGTGCGCCAAGCCTGAGAGCCACCGTTACCACCAGAGACATCCACCCAGCTCACCCAGTGAGATGTCACAGAGATATAGCGGCCTTGGCCGTGCTTACTAGTCCATGTGTCGGTGGTCAGATGGACTTTGCTGGACACAGATGCAGATAACGCGCTTGAAATTTTACATGACACGGGGCTGGCCAGGGCAGGGACAGCCACGAGAAAAGCCTGCTCGGGATCTGGTATTGGGGGCAGGCAAGAGCCATGTCATGGCGGAACCCATCTGTATCCACCAGACGGAAAGGCAACATTTCCAAGGCCAAAAGCCTTGCAATGCTGACATTCAGGCTTTTGGCTTTGAGATGGTTTGGGTTAAAGTGTTTCTTCTGCTCCCAAACCTGGTACGGCGTGCAGGTCAAACTGGTGTAAGGAGAAGGGGTAGGATGGGTCTCTGGTGGTGCTGGTGGTACTCGGGCGATGGTGGAGGCTGAAGCGGAGGCTAATCCTTGATCATGACGCAAAGAGACATGGGAAGCTGAGGAATGCCTGGTCGTGGCGGAGGAGGAGGAGGCGGAGACAGAGGGTGTGACAGTGGTTGGAAGCCCCGGATCGGTGTGGCCTTTTTTCGCCAAGTGTTCCCTCCATTTCAACTCATGCATTCGCTGCATGTGACTAGACATGATGGTGGTGGTTAAACACCTAAGATTCTTCACTCTACTGATGCGTTTACGGTAAAGGCGGCATATGACATCGCTGGGTAAATCAGAGGCTTGAGAGGTCCTGGACCTATTCGACGGTGATAAGCGAGGAGCAGTGTTTCCGCTGATCATGGCTGGCGGAATAATCTCAGCGGACTTGTGCGATCGCCCTCCCCCTTTATTGAGGCGGGACCCGTACTGACATACCCCATCGTCTTCCCCCTTTGTCCAGTGAAAAGCGTCACAAGAAAAATTCTGCTGAAAAACACGTTGGACCCGAAGTGTCATCACATCATCAACAAGGTACTTCCCGTCCTGACTTCTGCACCCTGGACTGCGGGTACAAGCAAAAGGCACTGAAAGGGCGTTGTCACGCCAGTTTTTGCCGATTGCCCGGCTTCCTTCCTCCTTGATGGCTCGGATTGGGGGTTCAAAAGCGGGAAAAAAATTCCCCCTTTTTGGGCCCTTGATCTTTTGAAATGCCTTTTTGACCCAACCGCATTTTGTCATCAAAAGGTTTTCAGAAAATGAATTATCCCAAATGGGGGGTCACGAGTTGACATTTGGGCTGTCTTTGCTTTTGTTGGACGGATGTTGAAACGATGTGATGTGCGACTTTTTTGGCGTGACGGGGGGGATAGGAGGTAAGAGCTGGATGCAGGTTGCATAACCCTGAAGAAAAAAATTGGCGACCTGTTTTTTATGAGTTCCAGGGCACCCACCCAGCGATGACAGGTGACGGTCCCGCAACCAAGATCCGCTGGCTTGGTGTTGTGCCCGCACTGGAAGGGGCACCCTTTCCTATTCTACCCCCGTCCTACACCCCTCTTTGCTCGCTTACCATTATTTGTCCATGTTCAGAAAAATAAAAAATTTAAAAAAAGGGTTGGAAGAGTTTTTTACGTCTCTTATTGAAAGACGGCAAATCCCGCTATTCTTTAAAACCTTAATTTTTTAAACTAATAGGTTTAAAAAAGAATTGTTTTATTGAATATTGTGAAATGCGGTTGGTGGAGGAACCGAAGCCAGATAAAGTGTTCTTCCTTCATCCCAGGGTTTACAACTGCCCGTAGGGGCTAGGAATTGAATTTTCAACAAACTATATAAAAGTGCGCTATCGGGCCATTAGATGCACCGAGTGCGAAAAAAACTATTTAAAAGTTACATGGATGAAAATTGGTTTTTTTTTTTCTCAATGCAAACGAGAACGTTATGAAAAATGTTTATCAAAATTGGGGTTACAACATGGCTATTTGAAAAAAAAATGGGGCCCCACCAGGCAAAACTGTATTTAAAAGTTCAGGGGTAACAAAAGGTGGTTTTTTTGACCAATTAAATATACCCCAGTTACTAGAAAATTTCTGATGCAAAAAATTTAAATTCAGGTGGGCCTTTGAAAAATATGGGGGCCCCACCATGCTACAGCTGTTAAAAATTTTACGGGTAACAAAAGGGGTTTTTTTGCACCAATGAAATAAACCAACAGTTACTACAAAATTTCTGTATCCAAATTTAAGTACAAGGTGGCTCTTTGAAAAACACTGGGCCACACCACGTCCATTACAGCTATTTAAAAGTTATACAGATCAGAAAAGGTGGTTTTTGCACCAATGAAATACACCAACAGTTACTAGAAAATTTCTCTATCCAAATTTAAGTACAAGGTGGCTCTTTGAAAAATACTGGGCCGCACCATATGCAATACAGCTATTTAAAAGTTATACGGATAAGAAAAGGTGTTTTTTGCACCAATGAACTAAACAAACAGTTACTACACAAATTCTGTATCCAAATTTAAGTACAATGTGGCTCTTTGAACAAAACTGGGCCGCACCACTTGCAATAGAGCTATATAAAAGTTATACGGAATTACAAAAGGTGTTTTTTGCACCAATGAAATACACCAAAAGTTACTAGAAAATTTCTGTATCCAAATTTAAGTACAAGGTGGCTCTTTGAAAAATACTGGGCAGCACCACGTGCAATAAAGCTGTTTAAAAGTTATACGGATAACAAAAGGTGGATTTTGCACCAATTAAATATACCAACAGTTACTAGAAATTTCTGTGTCAAAATTTAAGTACAAGGTGGCTGGGACTTCCGGGGGCGGGACGCTTGATGGCGGCCGCATTTTAGAGAGCTCCGTCACGCACCCGAGAAAATCTGCGACCATCGGAGAGGCAGCTAATCCCCTAGCTGATCTGAAGACCCGATAAGAATCAGCAACCCGGGACACGACTAACGAGCCCTCGCTTACCAACCCCGGCGGTCAGGAGGCCAAGAAGCGTCTCAACCGCACCGCATTGACAGGAAGAGGCCAAGGATCGGCGAAGAGGCGGCGCGGCCCACAGCCGCAAGTAAAAGAGAGCCGGACCCGGGCTAAGAGGCGGAGAGCCCAAGCCCCGCCGCAGGGCACTGCACACCACCAGCCGAAACCCACCTGCGACACCAGCCGAGGACGCCGGGGCGACGCGCGCCGGACCCGCGAGCCCTTGGAGGAGACTGCTGCTAACCAGAGAGGACCGCGATCCTGGTGATCCCACCGCACACCCCGAGACCCGAGGCCAGCCGGTGGCGACAGGATCCGAGAGGCAGCCGGCAGTGAGAGTCTGCGACGCGGCCCGTGTGACGGGGCGCCGGAGAGGACGGAGAGACGACGTCCCGACACGGCTTGCAGACAGCAGCGCAGCTGGGGACTGGGCCTTGCGGGCTTACCCGCCGTCAGAGGAGGTGAGCGCGTTCCACGGGGGACCCCCCAAACCACTGGGACACGGCAGGAAATCACCTGGCAACCCCCTTCGCCCGCCGCAAACCCTTGGCGGGAAAACTCCCCGCCATCTTCTTCACCAGCCGCGGCCATTAACGCACCAGTGGCGGGAACGCCCACCATCTTGCCCCCCCACACCGCAAGGCAAAAACATCATAGCCCCAGAGGTGGCAAGCTGTCTACTGCCCTACACACTCTGAGATATATTGCAAACCTCAAGCAAGAACAGGGGGGAAGAGGGTGCTTTAACGCCTGCTAAGCAGCACTAAAAGTTTATAACAATAAAACTGCCTGCCGTGGGCTGCACAACACAAGCTGACTGCTCACTGAGCCCATCTAGAGCTTGGATAAATCACTAACCACGACCTGACGCATCAGGCTCCATCTGCAGGACAACACTGCCACCTGCTGATCCACAAGCAGACTGCACTCACCTATAAACCCACGCTGAAACAGCATCTCACTGACACACACCGTGTCGAGGTTTACTGTCTACCCTAAGAACAATCTATACCCTTTCCGCTACCAACGAGTAACCTGCAGCAGGAAAACGCACACCTTGCGACTATAAATCGCCCCCCAACTTTGAAAACAAACAGCCAAAAACTAAGAACCAATTGAAAGATAACCCAGCTCTTACCACCATCATATTGTCCAAAAACGGTATAAAGCGCAGCTACGGACAATAACCACACAGATAACTCTCCCGTACGCGAAACTTCTTTGAAAGTGACCCACAGATAGCTTGTCCTCGACAAATACTCCACAATAAGCTCGCCACAGAGGATGGCAGAACACCGCTAGAGGTCCCAAGCAATAAACACTGAGGCTTTAACCCCTGTGAAAACATACAATGTGACTTTAGACCAATTCAGGGTCATCCGTCCGAATTCAGCAACAAATCTATCCACGTCACGCCACAACGGCTATGAGAAAATACCTAACACCAAGTGCCCCTACCAGCCAAAAAAAGCAACAGCCACACAAAACCTCTCAGAGCCAATCAACCTCATCTATCAATCTACGCTCAAAATCTAAGGGACCCCCATCGCAACAGAAGACAGGTCCTATCTCTCCACAAACGCCAACCATGGCCACGCGTCCTGAGAGAGACAGCCAAACAGAGCAATGGCCATCGCCCTCTAGCCCAGCAGGACCCGCCGACTTGGAACACCAGCACATAACTTCTATAGTACAGGCAGTCTCCAACATAATAATGCCCCTCATGGATAAAAGACTGGACCTATTTCAGGCCTCGGTGAACTCAGCCCTAGCCCAAATAACTAACAACGCTCAGAGAATTAGTGACCTTGAGACGAGAACGGCGACGCACGAATCCGAACAATTGCAACTACAACAGGACTCCACGCACCATGACCAACAAATCAGGCTGTTAGAAGACAAGATAGACGAATTAGAGAATAGAAGTCGCAGGAGCAACCTCCGATTCGTTGGAATTCCCGAAACCTTCACAGGAGAGAGTCTGGAGCGCTTTGTTTCCCAGGACATACCGAGTACCCTGGGTCTCACGCTGTCCCAGGTCTTACCAATTACAGAGAGGGTCCACCGTTTGGGAGCCACACCCACAGGCAACAATCCACGCCCGCGCCCAACCATTGCGAAATTCCTGCACTTCGTAGTAAAAGAACAGATACTGCGAGCATATCGTCGACAACAATCCCTAGAAGTCAAAGGCCACAAAATTCTCATCTTTCAGGATTTCTCCGCCACAGTCGCAGCAAAGCGGAGACTATTCTCGCCTATCTGTAAACACCTACTTGACAACCAGATCAGGTTCCAACTCTTGTATCCTGCCAAATTGAAAGTGTCACATGAAGGCCGAACAACCTACTACACTGACCCGGCCCAAGCGGAAGCGCGATTTCGTCGAGACCATCAAGAGCCAGACGGATGACCGAAGACACCTCAAGAAGTCACAAGAGTGACTTGATGAGCACGTTCAGATCCACAAAGCCTCAGTGTTCTAAATGTTAATTGTTTGAAACTAGAATGTTAAGCTATTTTATTCATGCCATGAAAATGGCAGAAATGTTATCCTGTTTCTCACCCCTTCTCCTTTTGTTTCAGTATGTCTCCCTCCCCTCTACCCCGAGGACACGTGGAACGCCTCATTTCACCCACCCACCAGACTGGCCTGCTCGCTGGGACAGGCTGCCTGGAACTCTTGGAAAAAACCCTATCTGCTACAGACCGCCTAGAAGTGGGGTAGGATGATCAACACACATGACACTAACACCGCCGACGTCGCCACACGAGACACAATGCATATACTATCCTGGAATATTGCAGGCCTGAATGACCCCATAAAACGCAAGAGGGTGACCACACACCTAAAAAGACTACACCCAGACATCGCATTCTTACAAGAAACCCACTGGCGGGAGGGGGAGGGTAACACACTGCGGGCCCCATGGATAGCGCAATGCATCACAGCAAACAACACAGCCAAAACCAGAGGAGTTGCCATAATCCTCAGCACCTCCCTGAAGTACCAGATACTTGAGGAAAGGGCTGACCCAGAGGGTAGATATCTATACTTATCGATTCAAATCAACTCAACCAAATATAGCCTCCTAAATATCTATGCGCCAAACGCACCCAACACAGATTTCTTCTCTAAACTTCTGCAGTTTCTCTTAACTAGAGACCTCTCCAACCTAATAATAGCTGGGGATTTCAATGCCGTGCTCTCCCCGGACCTGGACAGGTCGTCACCCTCCACCCACGATGCTCGGACGGCCCAGAGTATCCTCCATCTCATGCAAAACATGGACCTGTGTGACCCTTGGAGGGTTCAACACACGACAGAGAAAGACTTTACTCATCTTTCTGCGGTCCACCGCACTGGCTCACGCATAGATTACTTCCTGATCTCCGACTCCCTAATGTCCCAGATAAAAAATACAAAAATTGAAGAGATCATGATTTCAGACCATGCTCCTGTTAGTCTGCGTCTTAGCCTAGCTTCCCCAGAAACCACACACAGAATATGGCGATTCCCCGCTTATTTAGCACAATCGGATGACTTTAGATCATACCTCACAACCCAGTGGAATAATTTTCTGGATGACCACCACTCACCCCCAGTGGACACACCTTTGTTATGGCAGACCTCAAAGGCAGTAATGAGAGGTCATGTTATCGCCTATGTCGCGCTACAGCGCAAACGCCATAAACAGACATATACTGAGCTCCACCGAGATCTAATGGCCGCCCACCGACAGCTTCTGACTTCTCCTGATGAGGCACACCGACAGGTTTATCTGGAGGCCAAGAGACTCCTAGATGCTCACACACTAGCCCATGCCAAATGGCAATCCGAGCTGACGAGAAACAACTTCTTTAGATGGGGAGGAAGGTCCGGAAAATTACTAGCCCGCCTAACTAGGCCCCAAACCGCCAAAAAATTTATAATTAAAATCCGACATCCCTCCACGGGTCAGATATTAACGAGTAACAAAGAAATACTAGAGGCTTTTACCCATTTCTATGAGAACCTGTATAAAGAACGCCCGTACGATTCCCTGGCAACGTGGAACCTCTTAAATGCAACACCACTGCCCAAACTATCCTCTGACCAACAAGCACAGTTAGCGGCCCCTATTTCTCCCCAGGAAGTGGAGAGGGCTATCTCCGCTCTAAAAAATAATAAATACCCAGGCCCTGATGGATTTTCAGGGAAAAATTTTTAACACTCCTCAAAAAACAAACCCCAACTTAAAAAAACTCCTTAATGACTCACCAAACCAGGTCACGGTCGCAAACCCCCGGGGAACACCCCCATCGTCACCCAAACCAGGGAGAATCTGGGGGAGAAGGGGCAAAAAAACGCCCTATCTCGCTACAATAGGGTTTAAAAAAATCTGGCTTCCCTTTCGGCGACGAACTCCAAAACTATCTCCGGTTTTTAAAAACACCATCCCAACTGGGCTTCGTAAGGGGCCGCTTCAAAAAAAGCATTAAACCCAGGGGGCGCCACAAGAAACCACATAAACCCAAATACCCCCCCCCACAATGCCCTCAGCTTAGATCGAAAAAGCATTTGACTCAATCTCCGGCAGTTCCTCAATACTTCCCGGGGGCCCCCGCAACTTTGGACCACCTCCTGATTTTTTTAACAACTTCTACAGTCCCAAACAACTACATTCTTAAATTAAAATAGCAGTAACTCACTCCCAATACCCTTGGCTCGGGGGGCGAGACAGGGATGTCCACTCTCGCCCTTACTATTTCCTGGCCCGGACCCCTTTCCGAATATATCCAGGCCTGGGAGGGTTTTTGGGGGCATTAATTAGCAGTGAAAGGGGGTTTAAGTCTCCCCTTTGCCGACACCTGTTAGTATTTTTTTTTCGAGACCGGGGAGGCCTAAAAAATTTTATTGAGAGAAATCAAAAATTTAAAGGGGAGTTATTGGATTAAAAAGTAAACTTGGGATAAATCTGGGGCCCTTGTTATTGACGGGCCCTACGCCCACTTTGGATAGATAACTACCCCCCTTCGCTGAAATCCCAACCCCTCACCTACTGGGAGACAAATCACCAGGGACCCCGCTAAGCATACCAAAAAACCTAATAAATTTCATGAAAAGCCCTAAACACTATCAAATCAGGCAGGGATTCACCCCTCTTTTTTGGGTGGGGCGAATCTCATTAAGCCATTCCTTTCCCAAACTTTATACTTTCCGGACCCTAACCCCGGGCCCTAAGACCGAGAGCAGAGACTTATCAATAAATTATTTTAAAAAATTTCATTGGGCGGGGCAAAAGGCGAGGTTTCCCGCCCAAAACGTTTTTCAACAATCAAAATCTAACGGGGCATAAACCCGATATCAAGTCATACAATTTTCACAACTTACATAATAAAAAGATTGGTTCCCGGCCCAGATATTCTTCACCCACACAACTTGAAGCAAATTCCTGTCCAGGTATTCTTCACCCCCTTTCTTCACCTTCCGCCGCGCCTTTCCCTAAGGGGAAAAAACCAACCCCCTACCCTGACGCCCCTGAAGGCATGGCGACTGACCGCGTCGTAAACTCCGCAATCGGGGGAAGCCCACTGGGGTTGTCATTTTTGGGGAATCCCCCTTTCAGAGGCAAACCCCACCCCATATTTCGGCAATGGCACACCCTCCACAAACGGGGGCATCTGGGGGACCCTCAAGGGGAGTGCCCCCCACTTCAAAACAAGCTTTCACAAATATACTTTGTTACATCCCATGCTTTCCCTTTTCTACAACCCAAAGCTAAGGGGGGGGGTGATCAAACGTTTGGGGAAAGAGAGGGAGCATGTCAGCTGGGGAACTAAAAGCACCAGGGAAAAGCGGGTCAATTAAACTTTTACAAATCTCTTAATACACCACTTCAAATGAGTCCAGGGGGGTGGCTTTGTCGGTGGACAAAACCTGCCTCATATAAAGGTGGAGAATGCGGAACCACATTAAAGGCACCAAGCGCATTCCCCGCCCCTACGGGAAATGGCCTTAAAAAAAACCCCCCATCGGGATATTTGTCCCCCAACCAATTATATCATGGGGGTTCGCGTCACCATCATGCTCAGGTTCGGGGGGGGGGACGGCAAACCATATCACTGCTTTTGGGCTTTTCCTCACCAACATTTTGGAAACGCATCCCCAAATTCCTAATCACTCTAACCCACTCCTCCCCCCGCACCGCTAACCCCTGAAAGGGCCCCTTTTGGGATGTTACAAAATGCGGAACGCAACTCCCAAATCACACAAACAATTAATTTTTTTTCATATCCCGCGGCAGCACGGAAAACATTTTTCAAAAATGGGTAGGTCCCACCGCCCCACACGCCATTTTCTTAGACAAACGACCTACCTATTACGCATGATTGGGGGGAAGCCCCCCCAAAAGGAAAGAAGTGGAAAAGTTTTCCAAAAAATGGCAGCCAAAATTGCCATACCCAAATTTCCCTACAAACACGTTTAAACATGCTTTTGCTCCACAACCGGAACCCCCGGGAAAGGGACTTGGGGGTTTCCATGAAATAGTACCCAAGTCGGGTGTTTCAAACCTCACAAGGCGACTTTCAAACTGCTAAAACAAAAAGGGGAGGAGGTTCCACGTGTCCTCGAACAACCCCCCCTCCCCCCCCTAACCCTACCCCTTGTTCCTCACCCGTTGTGTGTGTGTGTATGTCAATGGAAACTGTTATTATTACAAAAAAGCAAAAGCCACGGTAATCCACCTGAGGCTAATTAGATAAATCCGAGCCTCGAGTTACTACCCAACCTTTACGGAACCTTGAGCGGTGATTTCGAATCTCACCATGTCTTAGGCAACCCGCACCGAGATCCGCCGCTCGAGAACTTACCTTCAGCGACAATGCTGTAAAGAATCCTAGCTGACCATACCTGGACTTTTGATTATGTTATACTTCTTCAGGACTCACAGCAAATAGACTCTACAAGTAGTATCTCCACTGTTACTATATTCCCCTATCCCCACACACTCCCCTCTCTTCCCTCCCCTCCCCCTTCTCCTTCCCCTCCCCTGATCCCCAGTTGAACATGTATGTTTGTTTAAAAGTGGAAAATGAATAAAAACAAGTTGGAAAAAAAAAAAAGTACAAGGTGGCTCTTTGAAAAATACTGGGCCGCACCACGTGCAATACAGCTATCTAAAAGTTATACAGATAAGAAAAGGTGGTTTTTGCACCAATTTAAAATACCAACAGTTACTACAAAAGTTCTGTATCCAAATTTAAGTACAATGTGGCTCTTTGAACAAAACTGGGCCGCACCACGTGCAATAGAGCTATTTAAAAGTTATACAGATAACAAAAGGTGGTTTTTGCACCAATGAAATACACCAACAGTTACTACAAAAATTTTTTGTATCCAAATTTAAGTACAAGGTGGCTCTTTGAACAAAACTGGGCCGCACCACGTGCAATACAGCTATTTAAAAGTTATACGGATAAGAAAAGGTGGTTTTTGCACCAATTAAATATACCAACAGTCACTACAAAATTTCTGTATCCAAATTTAAGTACAAGGTGGCTCTTGCAAAAAAACTGGGCCGCACCCAAGCAATACAGCTATTTAAAAGTTATACGGATAAGAAAAGGTGGTTTTTGCACCAATTAAATATACCAACAGTTACTACAAAATTTCTGTATCGAAATTTAAGTACAAGGTGGCTCTTTGAGCAAAAAAGGGGCCCCCCCGTGCAATACAGCTATTTAAAAGTTATACGGATAACAAAAGGTGGTTTTTGCACCAATGAAATACACCAACAGTTACTAGAAAATTTCTGTATCCAAATTTAAGTACAAGGTGGCTCTTTGAAAAATACTGGGCCGCACCACGTCCATTACAGCTATTTAAAAGTTATACGGATAAGAAAAGGTGGTTTTTGCACCAATGAAATACACCAACAGTTACTAGAAAATTTCTGTATCCAATTTTAAGTACAAGGTGGCTCTTTGAAAAATACTGGTTCGAACCACGTGCAATACAGCTATTTAAAAGTTATATGGATAACAAAAGGTGGCTCTTTTTTTCCAAGTATTTATTTTAGAAGAAAATTTTTCCTTATTACCAAAAACATTTTAGGAACCTAATTGCAACCTTCAATAAACATTCAAGCTTTCCCACTGTTACGTACAATGTGATATTATAAACTGTCATATATGAACAGGAAATTGACTTCCATACTTCATAATAATTACAAATTCACTGATTGGAATATACAAGATTCAATGCTATTAACCAAGATGTGGGACCATTCACACACATGCACTCCATTATTTGAGCAGCAGAAACAGCAGCCCCTATTTATAATTATATCCCGACCTCCTGGGCTCCAACAGAGACACACGCATGTCGTACCTAACAGGATTGGGACGCGATCCAGAGGCTCCAAATATTCAGGAACTTGTCCGGAACCCCCCTAGCCTCAATAATGCCAAATCTCCATGAACAATTTGCTTCCATTGCTGTAAAGATGGGGTTTTAGGAGGCTTCCAATTTAACAATATAGTTTTCCTGGCCAGGGCCGTTCCAAGGCTAAATTTCACTCAGGGCGAGGTGAAGAAATTTCGCTTCCCCCCACCCCACGCCCGTAACATATGGCGCCACAGTGCGACACATTGCATCACCATAAACCAAAGCCAAAATATACAAAAAGCTTTACCACAATGTGCTACGTATAAAAATACTAAACCATAGTCCTACAGTTACCAAATAACACTGCTACACCAACCAGAATCCCAAGACCACTAGGACCACATATCTCTAACACACAGTGACCGAATAATACCACCACACCATGACCACATATCACAAGCACATAGTGACTAAATAATACAAGCCGACCATTACTGAGTATAAACCATTATTCTACAACGAATATTACTCCCATACAGTGACCATACAGTGGTGGATACCAGCTGTACACAGGCTCTGCAGACATATAAATGTCTTTACAGTAAATTCATATCTAGTGACTCACAGGAGACGTCTCTGAAGAGTTGTTCTCTTTCTCTTCTTCTTCTTTTCCATCTGTCCCAGAAACCATGACGACTACTCCCGACTCTTCACTGTAAAATTTACAAAACAAATATCTTAAGACTCCTCAATTAATCAGCACTTTATCGCTATACAAATGCCCCATCTATAGCACCTCATATGGTAGCCATGTAATATGCCCCCTGTAGCCATGTAGTAGCCCCCTGTAGCCAGTTGATGCCCCCCTGTAGCCAGTAATGCCCACCCTTGTAGCCAGTGATGCCCCCCCTTGTAGCCAGTAGATGTCCCCCCTTGTAGCCAGTAGATGTCCCTCTTATAGCCAGTGATGCCCCCTGTAGCCAGTGATGCCCCTCTTATAGCCAGTGATGCCCCCAATATTGCCAGTAGATGCCCCGTGTAGCCAGTGATGCCCCCAGTGTAGCCAGTGATGCCCCTCTTATAGCCAGTGATGCCCCCTGTAGCCAGTGATGCCCCTCTTATAGCCAGTGATGCCCCCTGTAGCCAGTGATGCCCCTCTTATAGCCAGTGATGTCCCTCTGTAGCCAGTAGATGCCCCTCTTATAGCCAGTGATGCCCCCTCTGTAGCCAGTAATGCCCCCTGTAGCCAGTGTTCCCCCGCTGTAGCCAGTGATGCCCCCCCTGTAGCCAGTGATGCCCCCTGTAGCCAGTGATGCCCCCCCCTGTAGCCAGTGATGCCCCCTGTAGCCAGTGATGCCCCCCCTGTAGCCAGTGATGTCCCCCTGTAGCCAGTGATGTCCCCCTGTAGCCAGTGATGCCCCCTGTAGCTAGTGATGACCCCCATTGTAGTCAATGATGCCCCCTGTAGCCAGTGACGACCCCCATTGTAGCCAGTGATGCCCCCATTGAAGCCAGTGATGCCCCCTGTAGCCAGTGATGACCCCCATTGTAGCCAATGATACCCCCATTGTAGCCAGTGATGCCCCCTCTGTAGCCAG
The DNA here is from genome assembly GCA_025379985.1 of Phyllomedusa bahiana. NCBI lineage: Eukaryota > Metazoa > Chordata > Amphibia > Anura > Hylidae > Phyllomedusa > Phyllomedusa bahiana. The sequence continues at coordinate 31,759 of JAODAL010027993.1, read as the reverse complement.
TGATGTCCCCCCTGCAGCCAGTGATGCCCCCTGTAGCCAATGATACCCCCGTTGTAGCCAGTGATGCCCCCCATTGAAGCCAGTGATGCCCCCTGTAGTCAGTGATGCCCCCATTGTAGCCAGTGATGCCCCCGTAGCCAGTGATGCCCCCCCTGCAGCCAGTGATGCCCCCTGTAGCCAGTGATGCCCCCATTGTAGCCAGTGATGCCCCCCTGTAGCCAGTGATGCCCCCCATTGTAGCCAGTGATGCCCCCCCTGTAGCCAGTCATGCCCCCCATTGTAGCCAGTCATGCCCCCCATTGTAGCTAGTGATGCCCCCCCCTGTAGCCAGTGATGCCCCCTGTAGCCAGTGATGCCCCTCTTATAGCCAGTGATGCCCCTTGTAGCCAGTAGATGCCCCTCTTATAGCCAGTGATGCCCCCTCTGTAGCCAGTGATGCCCCCTGTAGCCAGTACATGCCCCCCTGTAGCCAGTGATGCCCCCCCTGTAGCCAGTGATGCCCCCTGTAGCCAGTGATGCCCCCCTGTAGCCAGTGATGCCCCTGTAGCCAGTGATGCCCCCCTTGTAGCCAGTGATGCCCCCTGTAGCCAGTGATGTCCCTGTAGCCAGTGATGCCCCTTGGTAGCCAGTGATGACCCCCATTGTAGTCAATGATGCCCCTGTAGCCAGTGACGACCCCATTGTAGCCAGTAGATGCCCCTATTGAAGCCAGTGATGCCCCCTGTAGCCAGTGATGACCCCCATTGTAGCCAATGATACCCCCATTGTAGCCAGTGTGCCCCCCTCTGTAGCCAGTGATGTCCCCCCTGCAGCCAGTGATGCCCCCTGTAGCCAATGATACCCCCTCTGTAGCCAGTGATGTCCCCCCTGCAGCCAGTGATGCCCCCTGTAGCCAGTGATACCCCCCATTGTAGCCAGTGATGCCCCCCATTGTAGCCAGTGATGCCCCCTGTAGCCAGTGATGACCCCCATTGTAGCCAGTGATGCCCCCCCTGTAGCCAGTGATGCCCCCCCTGTAGCCAGTGATGCCCCCTGTAGCCAGTGATGCCCCCATTGTAGCCATTTGATGCCCCCCTGTAGCCAGTGATGCCCCCCATTGTAGCCAGTGATGCCCCCCCCTGTAGCCAGTCATGCCCCCCATTGTAGCCAGTGATGCCCCCCCCCCGTAGCCAGTGATGCCCCCCATTGTAGCCAGTGATGTCCCCCTGTAACTATAAAATAACAAAAAATTACTCACCAGACCTCGGTCCGCGCGTCCAGCCCCGGGAGCTGCTGAGCGGTGTAAGCAGCGTGACGTCACCACGCCGCTTACACTGCACGCAGCTCCCAGGGATCTCCTCGGCGGCAGAGCTGCCTCAGCCGCCGAGGGGCCGCCGCGTCACAGGGGGCGCGGTGAAAGCCAGTGATGCCCCTTGTAGCCAGTAGATGCCCCTCTTATAGCCAGTGATGCCCCCTCTGTAGCCAGTATATGCCCCCTGTAGCCAGTGTTCCCCCCCCTGTAGCCAGTGATGCCCCCCTGTAGCCAGTGATGCCCCCTGTAGCCAGTGATGCCCCCCTGTAGCCAGTGATGCCCCCCCCCTGTAGCCAGTGATGTCCCCCTGTAGCCAGTGATGTCCCCCTGTAGCTAGTGATGACCCCCATTGTAGTCAATGATGCCCCCTGCAGCCAGTGACGACCCCCATTGTAGCCAGTGATGCCCCATTGAAGCCAGTGATGCCCACCTGTAGCCAGTGATGTCCCCCATTGTAGCCAATGATACCCCCATTGTAGCCAGTGATGCCCCCCTCTGTAGCCAGTGATGTCCCCCCTTTGCAGCCAGTGATGCCCCCTGTAGCCAATGATACCCCCTCTGTAGCCAGTGATGTCCCCCCCTGCAGCCAGTGATGCCCCCTGTAGCCAATGATACCCCCATTGTAGCCAGTGATGCCCCCCATTGAAGCCAGTGATGCCCCCTGTAGCCAGTGATGACCCCATTGTAGCCAGTGATGCCCCTGTAGCCAGTGATGCCCCCCTGTAGCCAGTGATGCCCCCTTGTAGCCAGTGATGCCCCCATTGTAGCCAGTGATGCCCCCCTGTAGCCAGTGATGCCCCCATTGTAGCCAGTGATGCCCCCCCCTGTAGCCAGTGATGCCCCCATTGTAGCCAGTCATGCCCCCCATTGTACCTAGTGATGACCCCCCCCCTGTAGCCAGTGATGCCCCCATTGTAGCCAGTGATGTCCCCCTGTAACTATAAAATAACAAAAAATTACTCACCAGACCTCGGTCCGCGCGTCCAGCCCCGGGAGCTGCTGAGCGGTGTAAGCAGCGTGACGTCACCACGCCGCTTACACTGCACGCAGCTCCCAGGGATCTCCTCGGCAGCAGGGCTGCCTCTGCCGCCGAGGGGACGCAGCGTCACAGGGGGCGTGGTGAAAGCCATGCGCCCCCTGCGACGCTGATACAGGGGAGGAGTCAGGATGGGAACGATCCGTCCCGCCTCCTCCCCTGTACTGGCAGTTGCTGCTGGCTGTGCGCGCAGAGTCAGGGGCGCTCTTCTGGGCGGGCAGGGCGGGCGGCTGGCCGCGGCGCCCCCCTCGGGTGAGCGGAGCCTCGGCGCCCCGGGCGGTCGCTCGCCCTGCCCGCCCCTAGGAACAGCCCTGTTCCTGGCATAGAACATCAATAATCTGTACAATTGTCGTTCATACTTTGTCTGCAGTAAGTCCTCCACCAGGCCAAGAAGACCCAATTTCTCATTTATAAACCTATGAACATCCGACCCAAAGGCCCGTATAACAGGACACTCCCATATTACATGAAAGAAAGAACCACGTGCATAACTACATCTTAAGCACTCCAGGGTAGGCAATTTGCCCATACGGGCCAATCTTGATGGCGTATAGTAAACTCTGTGCAACCATTTGTTTTGTATTAGCTGATCCCTAGAGCTGACCACTGTGGCTCGCCATGTGGATGTTAACTCCTCCATATGATGGGCTTCCAAACTGGGGATATCCTCCTGCCATCTATCAAAGGACCTTCACAGGGGTGACTGTTGGCAACTCATGATACTTCTGTAAAATGTAGAGACCTGTTTTACCGGATCCTCCCTCCTAGCCATCTGTTCCAAGGAATCACACGCATGTTGAATATGTCCCCCTCCAAACTGTTTAACCCCTTAAGGACCCTGCCTGTTTTGGCCTTACTGACACAGCCCTATTTTTAAAATCTGGCATGTGTCACTTTATGTAAGAATAACTTTTTCACACTTTTACCTATCCATGTGATTCAGAGTTTTGTTTTCTCGTGACACCTTGTGCTTTCAGATAGTAAGAAATTTTGATCCATACAATCCTTGCTTGTTTGTGAAAAATATCCAAAATTTCTGTGTGCAAGACAGATAATTATTCACCACAAAATAGTTTATAACTAGCATCTGCCATAAGTCTACTATAGGTTGGCATCAATTTTTAAATGTTTTTTTTTTTTTACGACATTAGAGGGCTTCGAAATTTAGTAGTAATTTCTCACATTTTTAAGAAAATTTGCAATATACATTTTTTTAGGAACCAGTCCAGTTCTGACGGGGCCTTGAGGGGCCTGTATGTTAGATACCCCCATAAATGACTCCATCTAAGAAACTAGACCCTTTTAAAGTATTTACAACAGTGTTTAGGAAGTTTGATAACCCTTTAGGTATTTCACAGAAATTAAAGCAATGTGGAGGTGAAATTGCATACGTCCAGGTGCGTGAACCCCCAAACGACCTGGATGTATGCATACGTCCAAGGTCGTTAAGGGGTTAAAACACGCATGACGTAACTGAAAATACCTGAAAAGGAACCCTCTTTCTGAACCAACTATCCTAATTAATTCCTGAGAATCCCGGAAGCACCCCTCCGCATACAGCTGTCCCAAATATTTTATACCATGTCTCGGCCACAGTTCGAACTCCACCAAGGAAGCTAGTTCAGGTAATCTCCATTTCTCCACAAGGGGATATAAGGCGACCAGGTGTCTCTGTCTCTTTCCCCTCGATAAGTGCCCACAAACTTTTTCCATACAGTCACTGTCACTGCCATAGTAGGCGTATAAAATCGTGTCTGATACCGCCCCTGCCTATACACCAAATTGGCTAAAGCCTCGTAAGAACCAAAGCTGCCTCCAGAACCACCGCCAGGTTATTACAGTCCACCCTATTCCACCATCCTGCGTAAGTTAACTGCACCGCCACATGGTAGATATAAAAATCCGTCAGCGCCAGCCCTCCGTCCTCATGCAATGCTTTCAATGTGGATTTGCCTATTCTGGGAGTACTCCCAAGCCGGAGAAAGGATGAAATCAATCCATTCAAAGCCTTAAAATGAGACTGCGGGATCATAACAGGGGCCGTTCTATACAGGTACAATAGCTTCGGCAAAAGGACCATTTTTATAACGTTAATACACCCTATGAGCGTTAATGGCAGTGACCTCCAAGTTGTCAATTTTTTAGCGATGTCTTGCATCGTAACTATAAGGTTAAGAGGGATGAATCTCTTCACATCTTTGTGAATCTGTATACCGAGATATCGAAATTGATCGGAAATCTCAAGTTGGCTCCTCAAAGATACCTTCTCAAGTTGTATAGGATCCACTGGGAACAGCACCGACTTGGTCCAGTTTACCCTTAGACCCGAAAAAGCCCCAAAGGTATCCACTACATCCAGTAATGCCTCCAAAGAGCCTTTGGGATCTGCCAAATACACTAGTAAATCATCGGCATACAGAGACACCTTTTCGGTAATCCCCCAAATATTTCACCCTTCAATCTGAGAATTATTATTGATGAGAAGCGATAAGGGTTCGATAGCCAGAGCAAACAACAGAGGGGATAAGGGACACCCCTGTCTAGTTCCCCTACTAAGCTCGAAAGGGCCAGACAAATAACCAGTCACCAGAACCTTGGCTGTCGGTTTCAAATACAAAATCCGAAGCCATTTCAAAAACTCAGCAGGGAAACCCACCAACCTCAACACCGCCCACATGAACCTCCATTCTATTGATTCAAACGCTTTTTCATTATCAAGCACCGCAATTGCCCTACAGCCCGAATTATCCGGGGTGATCTGCAAGATAGCCTTCTCAGATTAATATCCATGGACTTCCCTGGCATGAAACCCGATTGGTCCACCCCTACAATAGAGAGGATAATTGAGTTGAGCCTTAGCGCAAGCACCTTCGCCAGAATCTTGACATCTATGTTTATAAGAGAAATGGGTCGGTATGACTGACATAACTCCGGTGGTTTACCTGGCTTGTGAATCACCACAATGGTTGCCTCATACTGAGAGTGGGGCAACTGTCCCCATCTCAAAAGCAGCTATATATCCCCTCCAACCTGGGACTCACCTCCTTGTTATACAACTTGAACCATTCCACAGGAATACCATCAGGGCCCAGGGCCTTGCCTGTGGCCATCTTCCCTATAGCTCTACTAATCTCTTCTGTCGAAATTGGAGCCGTCTGGATCTCCCTCCCTTCTTCAGAGATTACCGGAAGTGGAACTGACCCAAGAAAGCCCAAAATCTCAGAATCTGAACACTGCAACTTAGAAGCATATAAGGTCTTGTAGTAATCTGTGAATTGTTCCGCTATATCACCTGGATTCGTCACCAACTCTCCCCTTGAGTTACTAATCCCTGCTACGATCATCTTAGGGGTCTCCATTCTAGCCAAGAAAGCAAGGGCCCTTCCGTTTTTATCTCCCTCAGCGAACACCGTATGTCGTTGTGATAGTAATCTCTTTTGGGTGTACTGGGTGAGAAACAAATTGTATACCCTTTGTGCCTCCTCCATCTTACCCTTGTGCTCCCCATCTGGTACCCTTCCATAGGCAGCTTCCACTTGGGCCAGACCCACCTCCAATTCTCCCCTACGTTTATTGAGGATCTTTCTGAGAGTGGAAATAGCATGAATAAGAGTCCCTCTGGTCACTGCTTTAAATGCATCCCATTCCGTCAACGGATCAGAAGAGGCCTCATTAATCTCCCAGTAACTGCCAATGCTCTCTCTGCAACGCACCTCCATCTCTAGGACTTGGAGCCACTTGGGATTCAAGCGCCACCTGTTAGCCACCCCTGCACCTGGCTGGGTCACCCTAATCAAGAGGGGGGCGTGATCTGAAATTCCTCTGGGCAAATATTCTACAGTTGTTACCTGCAAAAGCATATCAGGGCTGGCAAACGCTAAATCAATACGAGAGAGTGACCCAGCAGTCGCCGAATAACAGGAAAACTGCTGATCCGCCGGATGTCTCCATCTCCACACTTCTGTAAGACCACAAGAATCGGCCCACACCCCCAGAGCAGGGTCATGTGACGGTCTGGGATGTAATCTAAGTCCTTATTTAATGTTGCGTTAAAGTCTCCCAGCAGTAAACCCGGGGTGGTAGGGTAGAGTGCCAGCAGGGACGATAATTGGTCCAGAACTGACCTGGAGAAAGGTGGGGGAATATATACCCCGCCCACGACATAGTCATGACCACGAATTTGCGCCTTCATGACAACATACCGACTGGAAGGGTCAATGTGCACATGTGCTAACTGAAAAGGAAGACTTTTTGCAACTAGAATTGAGACTCCCATCGCATAATTTGAATAGACCGCATGGTATCCACTACCAATCCATGGTCTCTTCAAGGCCAGAACCTTCTGACCCCTAAGGTGTGTTTCCTGCAATATAAGTATATCTGGATGATGAGGCCAGAGGAAGTTAAAGACCAGGGCCCTTTTGATTTTACAATTCAGGCCTCTGACATTCCAGGAAATTACCATAAAAGTCGCCATTTTGAAAACTCCAAGGAATACCTTCCAATGCTTGTACGAGACCCAGGTGTCGGGACAGCATTCACACCATACACACTAACATACACACCTGCAATAACAACAGCAACAATTTGGAACATCCCATTTCCCCCACCCACCTGCGCACACCGACCCAACATGGTTTAGCCTTCTTTTACCCCTAAACTACAAAAAAAAAATAGTTCAACTCTTCACTCTAACTGGGAGAGCACCTATGCCTAAGCCTGAGAAATCTCACCCCTGTAACCCAGCAAGGGGAATAGAGCCACAGCCTTCCTAGCAAGTAGCTAAACAGTCTCAGTCCAGTGCTCCTATATAGTGGTCGTAATAAACACCCATTAACTAAACGTTCAACCTACAGGAGGTCAGTAGCCCCAACCAACCACCATTTTGAGTAAAACTATGAAATGCAGTCGGACCCTGCTTTCGAGTACATTTTAAAATTATGCAACAAGGTCCTGCTAAATAAACTTCCAACTCTCTTGTACCGGGAGTAGCAACACGAGGTACAATTAACGTCGCCTTTCTCGGCGTCTGTTCAACCAATCATTCACCTCCTCAGGAGAAGTAAAGAACAGAGCTTTATCTTGGTCTTGGACCCTCAGCTGTGTGGGATACAGCATCGCATATTTCAAGCCCAGTTCGCGGAGCCGATTTCGTACTGAAGTGAACTGCCGCCTTTTCTTTTGGACTTCTGTGGTATAATCCGGGTAAAATGATAGCCTTGTATTCTCAAATTTTATCTTGCCTTTCTTTCGTGCGGCCGACAAAATGGCATCTCGATCGCGGTAGTTCAACACTCGCATGATAAAGGGGCGTGCAGGAGAACCTGGTGGCAGGGGCCTTGTAGGGATCCTATGGGCCCTTTTAATCACAAAGCAGGAGGAGAGAGATATCGGATCAAACATACAAAAATGGGACATTACTTACTCAAAAAAACACTCCAATTCTTTGGGGCTTGTGAACAGCTCAATGGCTGAACAAACATGAACCCAGTAGCTAGCAACTTTGCCATTTATGCTGACTGGGAAAAAGATCACATGTGCAGCTAATTGCTAGAGCAAGATTAGAAACTGCACACCAACTTTAACACCTATTCACACCAGCATGCAGAAAAGCCGCAGTATAATGCATGGGGAGATTGCACAGATGCAAAGTAACCAATAAAACAATCACTCATACAACCTCAGGGCATGAGGGAGGTGGTTGCCGGTACTACAATTGCATATAATAAGGCGATACAAAAGTGTGCCATAAATATAGATACGTGTGGTACACAATGCTGGCTTACAACCTATTAGTGACACCTATACTATTAGACCAGGCGGGCTGCCCAGCATTTTCTAAGTGTCCAACACAACACTGGCACACTCTGCTCCCCAGCACTGTTGGGCAAATAAAAAAGGGCATACTGGAAAAATATTAAATATGAGGTATTAGTTGGTAATGGGGCCCCATGACACAAGCTCACAAGCCTCTTCACGGCTCCTCATGTCTTGTGAGTCCCTACACTAACAACTTTACAGAAAAAACATACAAAAATGGGACATTACTTACTCAAAAAATGAGTGATTGTTTCATTGGTTACTTTGCATCTGTGCAATCTCCCCATGCATTATACTGCGGCTTTTCTGCATGCTGGTGTGAATAGGTGTTAAAGTTGGTGTGCAGTTTTTCATCTTGCTCTAGCAATTAGCTGCACATGTGCTCTTTTTACCAGTCAGCATAAATGGCAAAGTTGCTAGCTACTGGGTTCATGTTTGTTCAGCCATTGAGCTGTTCACAAGCCCCAAAGAATTGGAGTGTTTTTTTGAGATATCGGATCAAGCAACTGTTTTATAAGGCTCTCTGCAAATTTTTCCGGTTCATCTACTTCCGCTCTCTCTGAGAGACCCAGTATACACACGTTGTTTCTGCAGTTGCGGTTTTCCGCATCTTCCACTCTCTCTTGGAGAATTTTAAGCTGTTGCTGCATTGTGGAGGTGACACGCTCTTGGTTAGCAGTGGTAGCTTCAACCACACCGATACACCGCTCAGCCTCTGTGGTTCTTTCTCTCACTTTGTCCATATCAGCACGTATACGGTTCAAGTCCTCCTGAAGATAATCAATTTTAACTGTCAAGGCTGACTGACATGCTGCAATAGCAGCCATTATCTTATCAGTGTCCAGTGCAACTTGGGAGGGCACACTGCCTACCTCCCCCCCACCCCTCTTCAGTTTGACTCATGGCATCCACTGACTGGGTTTTTGCTGTAGATGTAAAGGATGACCAGGTTTTTCGGCCCATATACACTCCGCTTCTGCTGATATAAATAAAACACGGCTGGATAGCCTTATCAGTAGTGCAATAGAACAACCTTGTGCCAGAGTAGTCCCCCTGAGCCAAGCGAGTCCTTTTACGTTCACTGATGGGACTGCCTCTAAGGACCCTACTCTGCCCCAGCCTGGAATATGCAAATGTCTCTCTTTATGCCCTCTCATGCTTGGGCTATGTTCAGCAGGGGTGAAAGAGCCAGTTCATATGCTGCTCTGTCCCTCTGGCCTGTTATGCAGCTTTATATGGGGAATGGGTACCTGCAGCTTTAAGGCTTGAGCTACACTGGATGGGTCCCCGCGATGCTCCACTGTTATGTCGGACCACACACCCCTCTCCGTCTGTTTTTTCTGTTTGCTCGGGTTCTCCCTGGGTGGCAGCCGCACTCACTGCGTACCTGCCGCCTCTCTCCAGCCCGGGGATACCGCCGCGTACCTCGTGATCTTCCTGCGCCTCTCCCTTCTCACAGCTCCAGCAGCCGGAGTATGCAGGTAAGATGGCCGCTGTTCCCACCAGAGCACCCGGGGTCCTCGCCAGCCGTACAGCCCCGCGTGTCTCACTAGAGCTATTCCGCTGTGCGGCGCTGCCTCTCAGGAGTCTTTTGGGTCAGTTGGGGCCAAATATGGGCGATAAAGACAGGATATTTCCAGGAGTCTGCAGAAGCTCTCTTTCAGTGCTTCCTCACACCATGCGTGCAGGCCACGCACCCCACAAGATGGCTCTTTGAACAAAACTTGGTCGCACCACGTGCAATACAGCTATTTAAAAGTTACACGGATAACAAAAGGTGGTTTTTGCACCAATGAAATACACCAACAGTTACTAGAAAATTTCTGTATCCAAATTTAAGTACAAGGTGGCTCTTTGAAAAAACTGGGCTGCACCACGTGCAATACAGCTATTTAAAATTTGTACGGATAAAAAAAGTTGTTTTGCACCAATGAAATACAACAATACTTACTAGATAATTTCTGTATCCAAATATAAGTACAAGGTGGGTCTTTGCAAAAAAATGGGCCACACCACATGCAATACAGCTATTTAAAAGTTACACGGATAACAAAAGGTGGTTTTTGCACCAATGAAATACACCAACAGTTACTACAAAATTTCTGTATCCAAATTTAAGTACAAGGTGGCTCTTTGAAAAAAACTGGGCCGCACCACGTGCAATACAGCTATTTAAAAGTTATACGGATAACAAAAGGTGGTTTTGGCACCAATGAAATACACCAACAGTTACTATAAAATTTCTGTATCCAAATTTAAGTACAAGGTGGCTCTTTGAAAAAAACTGGGCCGCACCACGTGAAATACAGCTATTTAAAAGTTATACGGATAACAAATTGCGTTTTTTGCAGCAATGACACACGAGAACAGATACTAGAAAATTTCTGTATCCAAATTTAAGTACAAGGTGGCTATTTGAAAACTACTGGGCCGCACCACGTGCAATACAGCTATTTTAAAGTTATACGGATAACAAAATGTGGTTTTTGCACCAATGAAATACACCAACAATTACTATAAAATTTCTGTATCCAAATTTAAGTACAAGGTGGCTCTTTGAAAAAAACTGGGCCGCACCACGTGCAATACAGCTATTTAAAAGTTATACGGATAACAAAAGGTGGTTTTTGCACCAATGAAATACACCAACAGTTACTACAAAATTTCTGTATCCAAATTTAAGTACAAGGTGGCTCCTGGAAAAAAACTGGGCCGCAACACATGCAATACAGCTATTTAAAAGTTACACGGATGAGAAATTGCGTTTTTTGCAGCAATGACACACGAGAACAGTTACTAGAAAATTTATGTATCAAAATTGGCGTACAATGTGGCTATTTGAAAAAACCTGGAACATACAAAATAAAAGGTACAATTTCACCTCAGGTGCGAGGTGTGCTGGCCAAAAAGTGGTAAAAAAAATGCCATTTCAATGCAGGTTCAAAGCAGAGGCTGCACAATATGCACCCTCCTTTCCAAAGCCTGTCTGTCTGTCCGTCCGTCCATCCGCCCTCCCCCTTCTCCCCCCGCGGCTGGACAGCGCTAGATGCTTCTTTAAAAGTCTCTGTCTAATTAAATAAGTACTCAAATTCTCTAATCTACCTATATTCCAATGTTCACAGCTAAAAGCATAGTTGTCTGTATGAATAAAGATAAGAACTGTGTCTTTGAGCTGAGCTGTATTGATAGACACGCAGCAGAAGTCTTGCTTCAATGTTAGACACTGAAAGACTGATGCTGAACAGGAAACGCTGGTCTATGCAAAACGAGGTCATGTGATTTTTCCAGCCAATGATAACCATACACATCACAGTCATGACGTCGCACACCCAGCTCACCCTGCTCTATGCTCTAAGCTGATTTGCTGGCCGCCAAAATGACAGGAAACGCTGAAAATGGAGCGATAGTAATAGATTATCTGTAAGATTGTCACCTAAAATATCGCATGATCGGAAATTTCCGATCAGCCTAAAAATCGTGCCGATTTCAACTTTGTCGATTATAATCGCTCATCCCTAGTTAGCAGGCACACAACTCACACTCTTGAACATTTACGCCCCACACAAGACCCAGACTAACGTCTTTGCCAAAATTAATTCGATATTACTGAAGAGAGGAGACGCTAATCTCGTAATTGGCGGCGACTTCAATGCAATTCAAGACCATGCACTAGATAAGACAACACAAAGAACTCTTGTTTCCCTGGCCGCTAGAGATGTCCTGCATCTGATGGAGTCTCATACGCTATGTGACCCATGGAGGACGCTGACTTCTGACTCTAGGGAGTACACTTGCTACTCCTCGGTGCATAGGAGTTTCTCGAGGATTGATTATTTTCTAATATCTATGACACTATGGAGCTCTGTCTTACGCTCCACACTGCATGCCATCACTATTTCGGATCATGTGCATGTTGCCTTTTTAACTGGTAGGGGGCTCATCTCGGCATCTGAATAGATTCTGGCGTTTCCCGAGCTACTTACTTAAATCTGATGATTACAAATCCTTCTTAGAAGTTCAATGGGCCAATTATGTTGATGACAATTTAACTCAGATGGAGAATAAGCCGCTATTTTGGGCTTCCACGAATGCAGTCCTTCGGGGTCACATCAGAAGTTATGTTTCAAGCAAAAGAAAGAAGGCCCATGTGAAATTTCAAAAACTTCACACTGTGTTGTTGCGTGCCCAACGGGAGGTTGCGGTATGCCCCTCGGAGTTGAAGGAGAGGGAATAAAGGGAAGCAAAAGACACCCTGGACTCATATATCCAGAGTCAAGCGGGTTGGTTGGTGAGATTGACACAAAATAAATACTTCAGGGGAGCAAATAGGTCCAGACAGCTCTTGGCACGACTGCTCAAGACCCACCGTGCGCGCAAGCCAGTGGTGGCAGTGAAAGATCCATACTCTAATGTCACATGCGTAGACCCAGATACCATAGCGAATGCATTTGGCAATTATTTTGAGGATCTGTATAGAGCACCCCCGACGGACATAGAGAAAATTAAATCTTTTATAGCTTTCCAATCAATACCGAGCTTGTCGGAAGAGCAGCGGCTCTTGCTGTATAGCCCGATAACTGAAGAAGAAGTACGGAAGGCCATCGCTTCTTCCCCTAGTAATAAGAGTCCTGGACCAGATGGATATAGTGCCGAGTTCTACAAGCTCTTGATACAACAGGTTACTTCTGCCCTCACGTCCTTATACAACACAATCTACCAAGATCAGGGATCCATAGACAGCTTTTTGGAATCAAACACTATTTTTCTGCCAAAACCTGAAAAAGACCCCTTATTAATATCGAATTACCGTCCCATAGAATTGCTCAATTGCGACTATAAACTGTTAAATAAAATACTGGCAACAAGGATGCTAACTTTCCTCCCGCTGATTGTTCATCCAGCGCAGAGGGGGTTTGTTAAAGGCAGGCAGTCCGTTAAAAATATTAGGGCGCCAGTGGGTGCAGTGTTGAGGGCCAGGAATTGCGGTGATGGGACTTCGATGCTTCTTAGCTTGGATACCACTAAGGCATTCGATACAGTATCTTGGCCTTTCCTGATGGCCACATTGGAAGACAGACAATTTGGACTTCACTTTCGTAACTTTGTAAATTATATTCAAGAGGGAGCCAACACCACGTTAGTGGTGAATGACTCTATGACAGACCTAATAGATCTCTTTAGAGGCACAAGGCAGAGCCGTCCACTGTCACCGCTTCTTTTCAACTCATCGCTGGACCCGCTGTTGTACTGCTTACATCCCCAGACCATGGAGAGGGAGGAGGGATCTTTTGCCCATATCCGAAGCGTGGCTGCTTTTGCGGACGACGTCTTATTGGTAATACAGGACCCGCGGGACTCACTGACTCAGGTTCTCCAAACCTTGACAGACATAGGGGCACTCTCAGGTTATTATGTCAACATGGATAAAACTAATGCTTTGCTACTAAATGGACCTGCATGACCCGCGTGGACACATCAATACCCATTAAAGTGGTGTAAAGACAGGCTGCCGTATTTGGGGGTGCAGATTGCTAAAAATCCCTCCCACTTATATAAGTTCAATATTACTGCCTCTGTAGAGGCAATGGAGAAGAGATTGGAGGCATGGAGGAAGCTACCTCATATCATATATTGGTAGAGGAAACATGTTAAATTAATAGAGTTCCCCAAAGTCCTTTACCTTATACATTCTCTCCCAGTCTATATTGCCCCCAGGGATGAAAAGCGCATAAAAACATTATACAGGAGTTTTCTCTGGAATGGCAAGAGGCCTCGAATTCCGTGGGTTGTACTACAACAACCCAAAACAAATGGCGGCATTAATTTACCTAATATCAGGGCGTACAACGTAGCGGCTTTGATGAGGGTGGTGACTGATTGGCTGCAAGGCACAAGGACATATGCTGATACTGCTTCAAATCAAAAGGAGCTTGGGGAGGCTGTCATTATCAGACTTCCTACATCTGCCATTACAGCAGATACCGGCCCTGGATAAATCTAATCCCCTGTTGTTTGCCACTTGGAGGGCTTGGCAGAGAATGAGAAAGGAGACTCATCTGCACCCTCATGCGTCACTAGTCAAATCCTTCTGGGACAATCCGGACTTCCAGAGGGGGAGGGCGCATGGGGAATCCTATCTGTGGGAATAAAGTGGACTTAGATGGATTTTACACATGGTGGATAGGGAGAAGCGGAGACCACTTTCCTTGGAGGAGCTGAAACTTAAATTCCCGGGGTTGAGAATCTAATTTTTTCCATACCTTTGTGCATGTGATTACGCAAACGCAGTGATTTCTCTATTTGCCCCTGGGGAATGGAGCTCCACGTTGTGGAAGGTTTTGAACCGCAACATTTCCACGATGGGCCTAACAACACATTTTTATAAATTCCTGCATACCCCCATGGACTATGAAGGAACTAATATGGGACTTACAAAGTGGGCACGGGATGATCCGAGTCTAGATGTCTTGACTCTGCACCAGGCCTTAAATAATAGTCGCTGATTCTTATCCTCTAGCAGATACCTGGAAATGTCCTTGCAATTGAATCATAGGGCATATACACTCACCGGCCACTTTATTAGGTACACCTGTCCAACTGCTCGTTAACACTTAATTTCTAATCAGCCAATCACATGGCGGCAACTCAGTGCATTTAGGCATGTAGACATGGTCAAGACAATCTCCTGCAGTTCAACTCGAGCATCAGTATGGGGAAGAAAGGTGATTTGAGTGCCTTTGAACGTGGCATGGTTGTTGGTGCCAGAAGGGCTGGTCTGAGTATTTCAGAAACTGCTGATCTCCTGGGATTTTCACGCACAACCATCTCTAGGGTTTACAGAGAATGGTCCGAAAAAGAAAAAACATCCAGTGAGCGGCAGTCCTGTGGGCGGAAATGCCTTGTTGATGCCAGAGGTCAAAGGAGAATGGGCAGACTGGTTCGAGCTGATAGAAAGGCAACAGTGACTCAAATAGCCACCCGTTACAACCAAGGTAGGCAGAAGAGCATCTCTGAACGCACAGTACGGCGAACTTTGAGGCAGATGGGCTACAGCAGCAGAAGACCACACCGGGTGCCACTCCTTTCAGCTAAGAACAGGAAACTGAGGCTCCAATTTGCCCAAGCTCATCGAAATTGGACAGTAGAAGATTGGAAAAACGTTGCCTGGTCTGATGAGTCTCGATTTCTGCTGCGACATTCGGATGGTAGGGTCAGAATTTGGCGTCAACAACATGAAAGCATGGATCCATCCTGCCTTGTATCAATGGTTCAGGCTGGTGGTGTCATGGTGTGGGGAATATTTTCTTGGCACTCTTTGGGCCCCTTGGTACCAATTGAGCATCGTTGCAACACCTTGTGGAATCTATGCCACGAAGAATTGAGGCAGTTCTGAAGGCAAAAGGGGGTCCAACCCGTTACTAGCATGGTGTACCTAATAAAGTGGCCGGTGAGTGTATAACGCCAGTGAGGGGATTTAAGATGGGAATCTATGTAAGCGATGAATGTTTTAGATGTCGCTCACGAGAGGCAGACCTGTATCACTGCATATGGGATTGTCCGGTGAGCCAGAGGTTTTGGCATCGCATTATGTCCTTTACAAGGGAACACCTTACAAATTATGTTCCTAACAACTCATTATGGGCCATATGTGGTCATGTTGACGCACGGGAGGCTCCTTGTGCATCGGGGAGTAGGAAACTCCTATATATGGTCTCGGCGGCGGGAGTCAAGACTATTCTTAACACCTGGATTCAAGATTCTCCTCCGCCATTTAGAATGTTTTTAGATAAACTCTCTTACATAATGAAGATGGACTGGGTGGAGACCTCACTCAAAATTTTTGAAGTTTGGAGCAGCTTCATTGCATTGCTACCCAATAACATCTAAAATACTATAAGAGAATGCTTTAGTCTCACAATGTGGTACCAGAAACAGATTATCTTGGGAGATCCACCGCTTTAGATTCTCTCTGGATTGGGCCATGGGGTGCAAATACGGGGTCGCGTGCCACCCGCATATTTATCTGCTTGCTCACATAAAAGGTTAAATATGATATATACACAATCATCTCACTGATTGGCTGCGAGAAGACAGCCACATGAAAAGATTTGACAAAAAGATGGACTTGAATTACATTGGTTCATAGTTACTTTGGTTATTAATATGTTTCTGCCGTGCATAGTCAAATATCAAGACAGATCTTGCCACCAGGAAAAGGGCACAAGTTGTAGGACATGAAACCTTTTGCGCATGATATAGGGCATTCTGATGCTCCTCAACTTTAGAGTATTTTGTAAGCTACAGACCCCTTCTTTGTGTCAAAAGTGGGGTAACAATGGTGGCTTTGGCAAAAATAAACACATAATTTTTGGCTTTTGGAAAATGATGCGCCAGGTAATGATGTTTATTTATTACATGCCCAGTTATGATCTATGCTGACTCTGTATTACAGTCAATTATACCCTACTGTACTGTTGTATAACCTGAGGTGTTTAATAAACATATTTATAAAAAAAATAAAATAAAGATTATTATTATTACTACAGGCGCCAATCCGTCGGAGTCATTACGGTAATCCACTGCTCTCATAGAGAACAGTGGATTCCGTCGCTCCTCCCTGCTCGGCGAATCCGCCGCGGGGGGGAGAAAGTGACATGCACATTATTTACGGCGCGTACGCGCTGTAGATAATGCATTGTCTATGGGCCGGGGAGCGGCGCCCCCGCCGCGCTCCGGCCCCGCCCCCGTCCCGCCCCTTATTCACGCCGGATTTGTGAGCTCAATACAGCTCACAAATCCGTCGGGAATAAGCCGTGTGAACACAGCCTAACAGTACCAGCCATACAGTGCCAACCATAACAATGCTAGCCATACAGTGTCCACCACAACAGTACCAGCCATACAGTGCCCTCCATATCAGTGCCATCAGTTAAATATACCTGTCAGAAGATGAAGATTCTTTTCTGAAGTATGAGGATAGAGACAAAGCATGTTTATTTTCTGATGGCTGGTGGCCACACAAAGGGACTTGTTGTGCACCCTTGCAATGTTTCATAGTTATGCTTGAAAAATATGATAATGCATTTATGTTACATTTATCGTAGAACAAACAACTGTAGATTTTTGTGGCAACATATTAGACTTGACTTCTGCAACCCTATAGTTCAGGGCCGCTATCAGAAATCTCAGTGCCTCATACAGCTGAAGCGTATGAGGCACCCCCCAACCGCTGACCCTGCCGCAACGCACATCACATGCCCTCACCAGCCCACCCTAGAAAAGAAAAACTTCTTTCTGAGGTGCAGAGAAAATGCAAGATAAAAACTGAAATTGTGCCATTGTTTTTTGAATTTGGTTGTTGTTGGATTTTACAACGTACAATTTATTTATATTTAGTGGGTCAGTACGTGTACAAGGGCCAGCAAATACCACCACATGATCACTGTGTGTCACCACTATAATGTTACTGACCAAACCGGTATACTCAGACCAATATTGCCAGATAACAACAATATACAAAGACCAAATAATACCGCCACATATCAAAACCCCCAAGGTACTAATACCATTTAAAAATGTTTGAAAAACCAGTAACCAGGCTAATATAAAAAATTTTCAATATCCAAGGTCCAAATAATACCGTACATCATCACCACATTTCCACCATAAAGTGACTGAATAATACCACCGTACTGTTACTGAATGTAAACCATTACACCAAACCACTTTTACCCCCAAAAAATGCCCAAAAGGGTTAGATACCCATGACACAGGCTCTGCAGACAGTATATACCCCCATACAGTGCCCATAAGGGTAGAAACCTGTACATGGCTCTGCAGTATATATTCCTCCCAGTCCATAAGCGTAATATATGTAAACTCCTCGACTGTAGATTATCTCCATACTTCCCTTTAAGGGGTGAAACCAGTTCATAGGCTCGTATACAGTATATTACCTCCATACAGTGCCCTTTATAGGGGTAAAACCTTGACATAGCTCTGCGAAATATTACCTCCAACGTGACAATAGCGGTAGATACTAGTGTAAACGGCCTGCAGCTGATATTATCTCCAACAGTGAATGTGGGTTATATATTTTTTAGTACTCACGGGATGTCTTGTCTGATGAGTTGTTCACTTTCATTTTCTTTTCTATCTGGTCCAGACTTCGATGATGACTTCTCCCGGCCACAACTCATCCCTGCAGAATTTACAACAAAACTCCTCACTTTTCTATCATCTTCTCACCTGTGCCTCCCCCATGAACATACTCTCCATCCATAGTGCCCCAAATGGTACTAATTACCCCCTTGATTCCCTGGTAGTTAGGTAGGCTGGGCCACTGGTAGCTAGGTGTGTAGGCCCTTTGTAGGTAGGTATTTAGGGCTCCCAATAGGTATACAGGGCCCCCAGAAAGTAAGTAGGTAGGTAGATAGAGTCCCCCAAGTCGGTAGGTAGATTGGGGACCCCGGTAGGTGGGGTGAATTTTGGGCCACCATAGGTAGGTAGTAGGAAGTCAAATTTTGGTGGATAGGGGCCCTAGTAGTTGTGGGTAGATAGGACCCCCCAGGGGTACTAGAAGGGCCCCTTTTGGTAGGTAAAAAGGATTTCCCCCCATAGGTAGATGAGGTGGCCCCCAGTAAATAGATAGAGTACCCCCAGTAGGTAGGTAGATTGAGGCCCCCAGTAAGATATAGTTTGGGGCCCCTAGGTACACTAAGTTTGGGGGCCTCGGGGTTAGGTGGGCAGTTTGGGGCCCCAAAATGGGTGGTAAACTGGGGCCCCCCCAGTGGGAGAAATTTGGGGGCACCAAGTAGGTAGGTAGATTAGAGACCCGCTTTGGGGAATGGTAATCGGGCCCCGGTGATAGGTTGTAGACGGGCCCCCCCGATAGGTAGGTAGTTTACCCTTATGGGTAGGTAGGTAGATTTGGAACCCCAGTAGGTAGGTGTGTAAATAGGGGCCCCCAGTAGGTAGATAGATTGAGGCCCTCGGTAGGTAGGTAGATTGGGGCCCACAGCAGCACAGGCGGTGCAATGACATCACTTCATTGCGCTGCCTGTGCAGCATCACATGACGGGGCAGGCTGCTCTTTTTGCCCTGCCATTCATCTCAACTGTATGCATGTCGCAAGGATGCACATACAATGGAAATAGCCTCTATGGTAGAGAGAACAGGCTGCAGCAAGGGGGCGGTGGGTCCCCCCTTGTTTCAAAGAGTGGCCGGGCCCCGTATGGCAGTAGTGGCTGTACTACCCTAATGGTGGCAAATGAGTACCAGATGGGTGGCACTTGGGTGAGCAATGTGGCTTCTTTATTGCTTACCAGGCTGAGTGCCATATATTTTGTAGCTCAGTCCCATTCTCAAAGAAAATGGGACTGAGTTATGTGTAGTACCAGGCACAGCCACCACAAACTGTACTGAGCTGTGCCTGGTAATGAACAGTGCAGCAGTCACTTCAGTCA
The DNA here is from genome assembly GCA_025379985.1 of Phyllomedusa bahiana. NCBI lineage: Eukaryota > Metazoa > Chordata > Amphibia > Anura > Hylidae > Phyllomedusa > Phyllomedusa bahiana. The sequence continues at coordinate 12,147 of JAODAL010027993.1, read as the reverse complement.
GATGAGCATAGAGTGGCTGGTGTCAACCCCATGATGGCCTATTCTAGGGATGTCACTTTAAGGGAATGTGTCACAATTTTTTTTCTTTCAGTAATGTGTGTGTTTTCCATTACCTTTTTATTCTCAGTTACATTTCTTTTCAGTGTGAGATTGTAGAGACAGTTATTAAAGGGGTTTTGCCACGATCTCATTTCATACCTCCTGCATCCAGCTCTACAGCTCTGTGTGCTCAGAAGGGGGCGTGTGTGTTTGAATTGCATATCATGTGACTCAGCAGGATGATATCACCATGCCTTTCCTCACTCTAGTGAAAGAAAGGTCTGTTTACATATAGAAATGTAGCTACACTGTAGCTCAGAGGTAACACTTTTGCTTGGACCTTGGTTCAAATCCCTTCAGGAACTTAACCTGTGGATTTTTTTTTCCTCTTTATCAACGCACATACCTCATTAAGGTTTATTTTTTTAATTTATTTGCACTGTTTGACTTATTACTAACTAGTCCAAAGGACAGGAGTAGAATGACAGCACCCAGGATTTGAACACTCAGTAGCTACCTGAGAAGAGAGGTGATGTCTGAGCATGTGCGACCAGGACTCAGGAGCTCACAGCCCTGGTTGTATCCCCTGGAGCTGTAAACAATGGATCACTAAAGGAGCAGCTAAAACAAAAACAATGCAGAATTTTTAATAATGATGAATGGTGAAAATGTTTATTATTTAATTTTCAAACTTCCCACGTCAATTTTACTTCGTGGCAAAACCCCTTTAATGATTCCTGTGTGTACAGAACACTGCCATCTTTAGAATCAGCTCTGTGCTGTGTTTTAGCACGACACACTGGAAACAGCTGTAAAGCAAACACTGTGCATAAGTAAGTTGAGACGTCTGCCATCTGATTCTCTCAGCTTAGAGCCCTCACAGCCCCACCCTGCTGTGACCTCAGCTCTGCTCTAGTGTTCACAGCTATAGGGTGCAGGCAGCCATGACTGTGGAGCCCAGAGGATGTGTTCTTGTTCATAATAAAGTGATGATGCTTTCATCGCTAACAATTTTTGTGCAATTCGAGATTTTTTCGCTAATAAAGTTCCTTCACTTCTGACGCTAAAAATCAGGGGTTTTTTTTATGGATTTTGCCGCTAAAATCCTTTTCTTTACATATTTTGGCGCTAATAATGTTCTCTCGTTTCTGACGCTGAAAATACTTTTTATTAAGAATTTAGGTGCTAGAATCCGTTTTTTACGGATTTTGTCACTAGCATCCATTTCTCTACGGATTTTGGCGCTAAAATCCATTTCTTTATGGATTTTGGCATTAAAATCCATTTCTTTACATATTTTGGCGCTAGTAGCGTTCTCTCGCTTCTAAAGCTAAAACTTTTTTATGGATTTTGGCGCTACAATCCATATCTCTACGGATTTTGGCGCTAAAATCCGTTTCTTTATGGATTTTGGCATTAAAATCCATTTCTTTACATATTTTGGCGCTAGTAACGTTCTCTCGCTTCTGAAGCTAAAACTTTTTTTTATGGATTTTGGCGCTACAATCCGTTTCTCCACGGATTTTGGCGCTAATATCCGTTTCTTTACATATTTTGGCGCTAATAATGTTCTCTTGTTTCTGACGCTAAAAATACGGGGGGTTTTAACGGATTTTGGTGCTAGATTCCTTTTTTTACGGTTTTTGGCGCCAAAATCGGTTTCTCTACGCATTTTGGCGCTAAAATCAGTTTCTCTACGGATTTGGTGCTAAAATCAGTTTCTTTACATATTTTGGCACCAATATCCGTTTCTTTACATATTTTGGCGCTAGTAACATTCTCTTGCTTCTGAAGCTAAAAATACTTTTTTTTATGGATTTTGGCACTAAAATCCGTTTCTCTACGGAGTTTGGCGCTAATATCTGTTTCTTTACATAGTTTGGTGCTAATATCCTTTTCTTTACATATTTTGGCGCTAGTAACATTCTCTTGCTTCTGAAGCTAAAAATAATTTTTTTTATGTATTTTGGCACTAAAATCTGTTTCTCTACGGCGTTTGGCGCTAAAATCCGTTTATCTACATATTTTGGTGCTAATAACGTTCTCTTGCTTCTGACCCTAAAAATATGTTTTTTTACGGATTTTGGCACTAAAATCAGTTTCTCTACATATTATGGTGCTAAAATCCGTTTCTTTATGGATTTTGGTGTTAGTAACGTTCACTCGCTTCTGAAGCTAAAAATACATTTTTACGGATTTTTGCGCTACAATCCGTTTCTCTATGGATTTTGGCGTTAAAATCTGTTTCTTTACATATTCTGGCGCTAATAACGTTCTCTTGTTTCTGACACTAAAAATATATATTTTTTTTTTACACATTTTGACGCTAGAATCTGTTGCTTTTCAGATTTTGGCACTAGAATCCTTTTTTTTACAGATTTTGCCGCTAATAAAGTTCTCTCGCTCCTGACGCTAAAAATAAGTTTTTTTTATGGATGTTAGCGATTAAATTCTTTTCATTACTGATTTTGGCGGTAATAAGGTTCCCTCGCTTCTGATGCTAAAAATACTTTTTTTTATGGATTTTGATGTAAAAAATGTGTTTTTGACTGGGGAAAGGCGCATTTAAACTTATCAATTTGGTCGTTAAAAAAATGGTTTTTACGGATTTTGTCGCTAAAACCTGTTTATGGATTTTGGCACTAAAATCCGTAAAAAAACCTATTTTTATCAACAAAAGCGAGATACCTTTATTAGCACTCAAATCTGTAAAACGACTACAAGCTAACATATAAATGCAATAATATGTTTTTCATCCCCTTTTGAGGGGGGGTTACATCCAATGGCTTGATTTATGCAGACATCAAATATGTGTAACTTTAGAATTATTTTATATTTGTAAAATGGCAAAAGGAGTGATTTGAAGGGGGGGGTGAACTTTTAATATTTTTTTATTTTTCTTTACACTTTAAAACTTTTTTTTTTTTTTACTTTAACTTTGAGACCCCCTAGAGTGCTTCACCACTAGGGGGCGCAATAGTTTCTACAACCTAATACAATGTTTGTATATACAATGCAGTAGGGTGTACAAAGATGGCGGTTTCCCCACTTCCTACCTGGGGCCGGAAGTGGTGGAATCGAAAACATGACAGCGATGGAAGCCTTCACAAGGCTTCCTGCTGCCATGTTCACCAATCAGATCCCCGCAATTTCATCACTGGTGCCCCGACCGGAGTGAGGAATGGTGCGTGGCACCGTTTCTCATTCATTTAGATGCCACGGCCATCTTTCTCGCAGCGTCTAAGGGTATGTTCACACGGGCTTATTTCGGCGCGCATTTCGCGGTGTATTTGCGTTCTAATACGAGTGAGATGCGCACCGAAATTACGGTAATCTCATAGAGAACTATGGATAACGCCTCCTCTCCCCACGTGTACAATGCGATAAGTGACATGTCAATTACTTGCGGTGAATACGCGCCACGAGTAATGCATGTCAATGGAGCCGGCAGACACGCTGATCAGCGCGACTCCCAAATCAGCTGCCGTAATTGCGGCCGTTCTATACGCGCCGTAATTACGCAGTGTGAACATAGTCTAAGGGGTTAAACAGCGTGTCACGTTTTCCAACCAGGATAGCTGGAAACGTCCGAGTAAAGCGGATCCTCTGGGCCCACCGCGGGCGCAGATGATAACACGCGCAGTGGGTAGCCGAAGTGCAGGACACTGAAGACGGTAAACGGATGGTGTAGCTGTAAACGTATGCACAGTCCCGGGGAGATAACAGAGTAGGCAGGATGCCTGGTATCAGCAGGTTTTAGCTGGCTGGTGCAGCGACAGGAGTTCAGCAGGTAATGGAGACAGGTAATATGTCAGGAACCAGCAGATAAACCGGTGCGCTGGAAAGCGCAGGGTTAATGCAGAAGTTCAGCAGAACCTACAGCAGACAGAGGTCTAGCTCACATGAGAAACACCAACGAACTGACCCAGAGTACAGTGAGGAAGTTCCTTATGAAGGCAGAGGTCACAGGTCACTGGGCAGGAAACAGAAGGCTGGCGCGCACGCGGCCTAGGGAGTGCGCACACACACCGAGGAAGCCACAGAGGATGGATACGTGCGGGATCGCGGCCTGGTGAGTAGCGCAGAGTAGCAGGGGACACAGGAGCTGATACAGAGTACAACAAGACAGCCGCTGTGAGCCCCGCACAGGGAGCCACAGCGGACCCAGAAACAGGAGCACGGACACGTCCGCGGTCCAAGCTATGGGCCGCGGCGTGATCCGTGACAGTACCCCCCCTCTTAAGCCCTCCCCTCCGGGCTAGCCAGGTACCCACAAAACAACTAGGGGTAACCACCTCCTCTTCCTCGGTATCCCAGGATAACTTCTTGGACCTGGGGAGCACAAGCACAAACAGTAGGCAGGGGGAGAGGTGGGCGGGAATCAGAGGTGTCTTTACAGACCAGAGGCTCCTCTTGCGCTTGAGGTTCTTCCACAGGCCGAAAGGAGTAAACTGACAGAGAAACGGATGGGTGGGATTGCACTGGATGGACAGGCTTGAGGCAGCGTGAGTGGCATAGCTCGCCCCACTGGACAACTTCACCCGTTTTCCAATCTAAGGACGCAGGGCCGCCAATAGGGGGGTACAGGCATTACAAGTGTATGGGGCCCGGCCAGAATGTGAAGCAAGGGGGGGCCCGCCGCCGGCGCCAGGCTCCGCCCCCTTGCTCCACGCTAATGGAAGGGAGAGCAGACCGCAGACCTGCTCTCTCTACCATCACAATCAGCTGTGCTGTCAGAGGGGGGCTGGGCTGCTAGTAAGGCTGTGTACATTACATTCAGTATCACTTACTTCAGTTTGAAGCATCCTGTGCACGGAGCAGTCCGCCCCTCCCCCTCCTCCCTCGGCCGCGGCAGATCAGTGACGACACGCCCACAGCCAGAGGGAGCAGGGGGGAAGGACCGACTGCTCCGTGCACAGGATGCTTCTAGCTGAAGTGAGTAACACTGAATGTAATGTAAAACAACTAATGTGTGCTGCCTGCTCTATCTGCAGCCTGGCCCCCTATTTTTACCATAGGGATGCCAGGCCAGTTCCCAGTTCTGTGGGGCCCAATCAAGGCTCCTAAGATTTGGGGGGCCTTGAACAGGGCCCCAAAAATCTTAGGAGCCTTGTTTGGGGCCCCACAAATCTTAGGGGCCTTGAACGGGTCCCTTTAAATCCCAGGGGCCGTGATTGGGGGACCCAAATATTAGGGGCCTTGATTGGGGCCCTGCAAATCTCAGGGGTCTTGAGCGGCCTCTCAAGCCTCCTGGGACTTGTGGGGCCCCGCTCTAGGCCCCTGGGATTTGTAGGGCCCCACTCAAGTCTCCTAAGATTTGTGGGCCATGCACAAGGCTCCTAAGATTTGGGGCCCCGATCAAGGCCCCTGGGATTTAAAGGGCCCCGTTCAAGGACCCTAGGATTTGGGGGCCCCACTAAAGTCTCCTAAGATTTGTGGGGGCATGCACAAGGCTCCTAAGATTTGTGGGGGCATGCACAAGGCTCCTAAGATTTGTGGGGCCTTGAGCAGGGCCCCACAAATCTTAGGGGCTTTGTTTGGGGCCCCACAAATCCCAGGGGCCTTTAGCGGGTCCCCCAAATCTTAGGGGCCTTCATCAGGGGCCCCAAATTTTAGGAGCCTTGATTGGGGCCCTGCAAATCTCAGGGGTCTTGAGTGGGCCTCTCAAGCCTCCTGGGATTTGTGGGGCCCCGCTCAAGGCCCCTGGGTTGCTGGGCGTGGTTGGTGGGGGCAGGGCGATGGGGGTTGGGTGGGGGCGGGTTTAACAGGGGGCCCTGCCACTTTAGCTGTAGGGGGCCCTGAAAATTCTGATGGCGGCCCTGTAAGGACGGACTGTGACGCTGGAACCACGGAAGGCCAAGCAGGACTGAAGCAGACGTGTTAGGCAAAATGTAGAACGAGATGTCCTCTTGGTGGGAACTTCCAATTTGCAGAGACAGAGGCTTGGTACGGTAGCGCACTGGTTCTTTCAGGATCTCCCCGTTAATGGAGGAGAAACGCAGCGGTTTATTCAGACAGGAGACAGGCAGGCAATACTTGTCAAGCAGAGATGGATGAATAAAGTTCTCAGACGAACCAGAGTCCAACAAAGCAGAAACTTGAATTTTAGTACTGGAATCAAAACAGAGAGTGACCGGGGTGGTCAGACGAGGAGCAGAGGCATCTTTATTCAGAGAAACTTCTCCCACAACACCATGGCACTGAGGTTTCCGGGGCGCAACAGGGCGGACTGGGCAGTTTTTCAGGTAGTGCTTGGGTCTGCCACAGTATAGACACAGGTTCAGACTGCGCCGGCGAGTGCCTGGTGAGATAGACTTGGGGGTGTAGGTACAAGGTGAGGCGAAGGCTTGCGAGGACGGAAGAGCGTTGGCTGCTGGCGAAGCTCTAGCTCTCTTTCAGCAAAACGTATGTCGATCTTGGTAGCCAGAGCAATGAGGTCGCCCAGGTTACTTGGTAGGTCACAACCAGTCAGTTCATCCTTGATCTGCCCAGCGAGGCCCCCCCAGAAGGCTGCAACAAGGGCCTCGTTGTTCCAAGCAAGTTCAGAAGCCAGGGTACAAAACTGGATGGCATACTGGCCCACAGTAGACTCGCCTTGACAGGAATGTAGCAGAGCAGAATCCGCAGAGTTATTGCGCCCAGGTTGTTCAAAAATTTTCCGGAAGGCGTACAGAAACTCTTGGATGTCCCCTGTCAGCGGATCCCCTCTATCCCTGAGGGGTGAGGCCCAGGCCAAGGTTTCACCTGAGAGCAGGCTGATGATAAACACCACCTTGGCTCTATCGGACGGGAACTGGTGTGCCAGGACCTCAAAGTGTATGGTACACTGGTTGACGAATCCGCGACATGTAAGGGGGTCTCCGTAGTAACGTGCAGGCAGAGGCAGGTGCAGACTGGGACTGGACATGGCAGCAGGAGGCAGAACCACAGCAAGTGGTGTAGCAGTAGTGGATGCCAGAGCAGATGGCGGATGGTAATAGTCTGCACGGTTCACCACGGCTATGATGTCAGGCAGGGTCACTCCGATGGGATCCATAATGTAGGGTCAGTTCGTACTGTCACATTTTCCAACCAGGATAGCTGGAAACATCCGGATAAGGCAGATCCTCTGGGCCCACCGCGGGCGCAGATGGTAACACACGCGGTGGGTAGCCAAAGTGCAGGACACTGGATAGCAGACACTGGTGACGGTTAAACGGATGGTGTAGCTCATACTTGCCAACTCTCCCTTTTTTGGCGGGGGAGTCCCGCTGTTTGGGGTCCCCCCCCCCCCCGCCATCCCGGCAGAGTTGGCGAAACTCCCGCCGCCAGCAGGCAGCGGGGGCTCTTTAAATGACCGCGGCGTCGAAGTAGCACTAGTGCGCTACTTTGGCGCCACCGGTCCATTCCCACAGGCAGGTGAAGCGGCCGCTGCGCCCGCCCGGAGTCTCGCTGTGCAGGGAGGAGGCAGGAGGGATTGTTCCCCTCCTCCCCCTGTATGTACGCCGCCGTTGTGCGCCGTACATACAGGTCAGCGGCGCAAGGGGAAGTGACGCGCGGCTGCACTCACTCCCCTGCGTCGCTGAGGATATCGGAGGTGTCCAGAGCTGCAGGAGCCTGGTAAGGTGAGTGACTTTTATTATTTTATTTTTATTAGCTACATGGGGGGCTCTACCTGGCTACAATGGGGGCAACTACCTAACAACAATGGTGGCACTACCTGACTACAATGGGGGCATCTACCTGGCAACAGAGCGGGCATCTACCTGGCTACAATAAGGGGGCACTACCTGGCTACAATGGGGGCAACTACCTGACAACAAAGGGGGCACTACCTGGCAACAGAGGGGGCACTACCTGGCAACAGAGGGGGCATCTACCTGACAACAAAGGGGCATCTACCTGGCTAACAATGGGGGCACTACCTGGCTAACAATGGGGGCACTACCTGGCAACAGAGGGGGCACTACCTGGCTAACAATGGGGGCATCTACGTGGCAACAGAGGGGGCACTACCTGGCTAACAATGGGGGCAACTACCTGGCTAACAATGGGGGCACTACCTGGCTAAATGGGGGCACTACCTGGCTAACAATGGGGGCATCTACCTGGCTAACGATGGGGGCATCTACCTGGCTAACAAAGGGGGCTTATCTGGCTAACAAAGGGGGCATCTACCTGGCAACAAAGGGGGCATCTACCTGGCTAACAAAGGGGGCACTACCTGGCTAACAAAGGGAGGCATCTACCTGGCTAACAAAGGGGGGCATCTACCTGGCTACAAATTTGGCTCTACCTGGCCACAGAGGGGGCATCTACCTGGCAAAAGATGGGGCATCTACCAGGCAACAGAGGGGGCATCTACCTGACTACAAAGGGGGCATCTACTTGGCTAACAATGGGGGCACTTCCTGGCAACAGAGGGGCACTACCTGGCTAACAATGGGGGCATCTACGTGGCAACAGAGGGGGCACTACCTGGCTAACAATGGGGGCAACTACCTGGCTAACAATGGGGGCACTACCTGGCTAACAATGGGGGCATCTACCTGGCTAACAATGGGGGCACTACCTGGCTAACAATGGGGCATCTACCTGGCTAACAAAGGGGCATCTACCTGGCTAACAAAGGGGCATCTACCTGGCAACAAAGGGGGCATCTACCTGGCTAACAAAGAGGGGCATCTACCTGGCTACAAATTTGTCTCTACCTGGCTACAGAGGGGGCATCTACTTGTCTACAAGGGGGCATCTACCTGCCTGTAAGGGGCACTACCTGGTTATGGGGGGCTACTACCTGGCTATAAGGGCATCTACCTGGCTTTTTGAAGGGGCGTGGCACACCGGCAAGATGGGCGTGGCCATGCAAATATTTACCGTGGGGTGCTACGCGCGCTGCCCACTACAATCTCCTGCTTTTTCAATTTCAAAAGTTGGCAACTATGGTGTAGCTGTGAAAGTATGCATAGTCCCAGGGAGATAACAGAGTAGACAGGATGCCAGGTATTAGCAGGTTTTAGCTGGCTGGTGCAGCAACAGGAGTTCAGCAGGTACTGGAGACAGGTAATATGTCAGGAACCAGCAGATAAACAGGTGCACTGGACAGCGCAGGGTTAATGCAGAAGCCCAGCAGAACCTACAGCAGACAGAGGCCTATTTCACAGGAGAAACACCAACGAACTGACCCAGAGTACAGGGAGGAAGTTCCTTATGAAGGCAGATGTCACAGGTCACTGGGCAGGAAACAGGAGCACTGTGTCTTTAAATGTCAGAAGGCTGGCGCGCGCGCAGCCTAGGGAGTGCGCACACACACCGAGGAAGCCACAGAGGATGGATACGTGCGGGATCGCGGCCTGGTGAGTAGCGCAGGGCAAACAGGAGCTGGTACAGAGTACAATGAGAGCCGCTGTGAGGCCCGCACAGGGAGCCACAGCGGACCCAGAAACAGGAGCACGGACACGTCCGCGGTCCAAGCTACGGGCCGCGGCGTGATCTGTGACACAGCGCAGGATGTTTAGCCCCTTAGCTGTAATTAGCACTGTGATCCCGCTACAAAGCTCCTTACCGGCACTATGATGTACTCATATGTCATATGTCGTTAAAGGGAATCTGTCGCCAATTTTTTTTTTTTCCACTAATTAAAACAAGACACTGATACATATTCTTTTCTCTTTATCCATTTTTATTTACTGATAGTAGATTTCTCAATTCAGTTTTTTGTTTTTTATTGTTGGGACAGCTTTCTAGCCTGCTTTTAGCAGCATTTAGAGAGATACTTTACAGCAGCTTAATGTACATAGGAGCCTGTGAACAGAATTAGTCCCATTGACTTCTGTAGGAGAGTTTTTTAGGCATGCTCTGTGACCTGGGATGAAGTTAGGCTAGGTCTACACAGCACAGGATTTTGGACATTTTTTAACTAATTCAGTGTTTTTAATCCGATGAAAAAACGACTGTAACCTGTGCTGTGTAGCACTCAATAGTAAATATGTTCTGTAGTTACAGAAAATCAAAAACCATAAACATCCGTAGGTAGACAGGGGCCGCCAGTAGGTAGGTAGATAGGTGCTGCCAAGTAGGTAGTTAGGGGCCCCAGTAGTAGGTAAGGCCCCCCAGTAGGTAGTTAGTTCCTCGGCCCCAAGCCTGGTGCTTAGGACAGGAAGTACCGCAGGTGACGTCACAGCAGGGAACGCATATCTCTCTCTGCCCCACCGTTCATCTCAATGGTATGCATGTCGCAAGGACGCACTCACAATAGCCTCTACAGTATAGAGAACAGGCCGCAGGTCTGTTATTTCTACTGTTACTGTGAAGCAAGAGGGCGGTAGCTGCCGTCGGGTCTCCCTTTGTTCCACAGAGTGGCCGGGCCCCGTAGGGCAGTAGCGGCTGTACTGTCCTAACAATGGCCCTGCTATAGTTTATATAGACTAAAAGGCCAGGGCTATTTATTGACTTTTTGTAAAGCATCTACTCCAAAGCCAACTGTAACATGTTTACCATGTACTTTAGATAGTTGGAAGCTTAAGAATCATTTGTCCGACAGCTATTTGTCCTAACTCCATTACAGATATGTCGACTCCATTTACCTACGCATGCATGTTTTTTCAGTAGCTAAAAGAATATTAAGGCTGTCAGGCTATGTCTACACAGCACAGAAAAACGTCTGTTTTTCCAGCGTTTTTCGTTTTCTAAAAACGCTGAAAAAACGTCCCATAGACGTCGATAGTGAAAAGGTCCTGTCGTCTCCACAGAACGTCTTTTTTCTGCTCGTTTTATTTGCCGGACGTTTTTTGAAACATGTTGCGAAAAACAAATGAGCAGGGTTGAAAATTTATTTTTGGAATCTATGTAAAGCGGCGAAAAAATTTTTGGCGCGATTTTTGCAGAAATACATAGCAAATCTACTGCTGTGCATCTCTGCAAATAAAAACGCGCAAAAAATGCAGCAAAAATTCACCAAAAAAGGCACAAAAAATGGATGTTTTTCAGCCCGCTTTTGACAGGCAGTGGATAAAAAACTCAGCTTTATGAACATTTTTAGGATTTAATTTTCAGGTTTTTTTTTGTCCAATGCTGTGTAGACCTATCCTCAGAGCCCTCTGATAGTGAATAGAGGATTGGACTTATTGGAATCCAGCCGGGTATACACTTAGCAGTTACGATAATTACAACCCAACTTACAGTTTTTGCACACATGTCTTCTTCTATTTTAAAGTGAAATAAATTAACAGTTACATAGTAAGAGTGAACTAATGAGCTATGTTATTAGTCATTATTACAGGGGTTTTTGGTCATTAAGTTTACCCATGATAGGTATTATACCAGAGGGGTGGCATTGGGGTGAGCAATGTGGCTTTTTTATTGCTTACCGGCTGATTGCCATATATTTTTAGTCAGTCCCTTTAAAAAGGAAAAATGGGATGAGTTATGTGTGTACCAGGACGCACCAAAAAATGTACTGAGCTTGTGGTAATGAACAGGAGCTCACTTCGTAGAGGGCAGGGAGGGGGTGGTGTCAACCCTTTATGGCCTATTCTAAGGATTCACTTAAGAAAAATTACTAAAAAAAATTTTATGGTCCCATATTACACTTTTAGTAAACCCAAAAAACCAAAACACCAGCAATGTTTTGGCTTCATGGGACCCTTTCTTGAAGGGAAAAAAAAATCATTTTTTTTTTAAGTGTTTTCCTTTTTCTATTCTAGGATCCCCCTTTTAAAGATCAAAGTTTTTTTTTTTTTTTTTTTTAAAACTTTTTATGAAAAACATGGAATAAAACAGGTAGCAAAGAAGCCAGAGCCCGAGAGGTTAAACTGAAAAAAACTGACACAAATCGTTTTAAGCATAGTGTACAACCTGTTTTAAAAAGATAAAAGTTCGTACTTTAACATCTAAACAGTATCTGAACAACAATACGGTAGGCAAGAGTATCGATTTAATCGAAAGGGAGTATAAAAATGGAAAGCAAACCATGTTCCAAAAAAAATTTATAAGGGTGTCCAAAAGGGAACCCCGTCATAAACTCAATAATGAATCAAAATATTTATAGAAGAATGGAGTGGAAACAATACGAAAAAAAAAGGGGAAAGAAAAAGAGGGAAAGGGAATATTAGGGGCGCGGAATTTACA